>JALIRR010001644.1:47500-57500 GCA_023091755.1 Montipora sp. Colony 1 RG-2022
TCTATCGGCTAAGTTGCGCCCTACATTAATCAAAGAGTAGCTCGAGGTAGGCATGGCAAGAGGGAGAACGAGGTAGCCCAGCAAGGCCCATAAATTAATCCACAAAAAAACTTCATGCTCATAGTAACCACGGCACCTTACCATCTTACAGAATATTCCAGTGTGTAACAATAATTAAATCGTCACGCTTAGTACCAGAGAAATTATTTTTAATCGGACCAGAACAATCATCAACATGCATAAAGCCATCTATTTGAATTTCGCCAGGGCTAAATCTTTTGAACTTCACTAATGACATTAAATTGGCTTTGTTTACCTCTGACCTATGGGCTACGGACACTGGGAAAAAAAGGTGTTTCAAGACGCCCCATTCCTCGCACAGGTTTATTATTCATTTTTACTTATTAAGTCTGCCAGTCAAACTGACAGAGCGCCACAACAGCTTGCGCCAATTGCTGTGGCCCCTTTTTTACCCTCCCAACCATGATACACAACAGAAGACAGACCACAACACCGGGAAGTACGTGCCCTACTCATTCCGACAAAACCGCCTGCTAATTGGAATGGCTGTAAATGATTGCTCAAGTAGTAAGTTTGCTGCACAGTTGTGAGAATAATGCATGCCATCCTTCAAAGAACAATTAAGGGTGAGTGTTTTTTGGAATGGTCCCGGCTTTTCTTCCCTGATTAAACTTAATATAAGTCTATAAACCCGAAAAATCTATGCTCATTAGTTGCCCTAACAAATGTTCCTCCTGAACAGGCCCTGATCATGCCTTCTTTAAGCACTCTACAGTTTTGTGTTTAAATTCAAACACAAAGATAAATACATGAGAAGGCTGATTTCATAGTTTGGCAAACTTAGAATACCCTGGCCAATGAAGTCCGACATCGTACCTCCATCGCAAAACTGACGGTTTCTTTAAACCGAGAAGACATTTGCGAAAATTTATTTTCTGGCAAAGGATTACAGGAGAAAACTTCGCGTAAAAAAGCGTGCTTCCTTGGCGACGTAACTTACCTTTAACTGTTTTAGGCGACCAGTTCTCGCAAACAACAACCTTGAACCAGCGACCGCTCGATTTTAGCTGTACCTCTTGCCCCGAACGTAGCGTTTCGTAAGCAGGCTTTATGTCACTTCTTTTCACTTTTTGTTTCACTCCATTCCATTTATCTCGAGAGACCCATTGAATTAGGATTTTATCATTTTTCCCCATGACGGAGTGCAATAAAACTTGGTTTGGATAGCCGATATAACTTCGTGTTGAGTGTTACAGAAAAATTGCACTTTCGTATTAATAACGAAGTGGTTACAAATAAAAACTGATGATGATTGGTCTGGATATTAAACACCTCTCAAATATGAAAGAAAAGTTATCTAATTGGCAAAACTGAATCCACAACCTATTCGATCTCTGAAACAAAAGAACCCGATCGACTATTGTTGACAAAAATATGGTTTGAAGCAAATTTACAAGGTAGTCGCTGGGAAATCTAGAACACTTCGTGCGCTCTAGTTGGATACAGGTAAGCTGAGGTATTGAAAATATAGACCTTATATTTCTTTTTGTGTGTACAGATCGCTTGAGCTTCATAAGTTCGTCACTACCAAACAGCACATTACAGGGGATATTAAAAAAACGACAACACTTTAAACTGAAATTATCGCAAGGTTCATTAAGATCCCTTGTTTATTTGTGCTTTTCGTTTCCACTAAAATCTCTCTTCCACAATCAAGTCATCTGTGAAAAAAAGTGACCTCGTCCCGGCCTCTAAACTTTTCTTAGAAAGGACACAATAAATTGTGTAGAATACTGGTTGACAAACAAGCACCTCAGGAGCAAAGTAAACGTTAAAATATTTACAAATCGGTCTTGTTTGATCAGAACCTTTCAAAACCATTTTGCTGCAGCAAATAAACCTTGAACGGTACAAATCAGCAAAGGAAGTCCACGGAAGTAGAAAAAACATTATGGAAAGTGAGACTTAGGGTAGCGTTATACCAATGTATAATCGTTTAATGCATATCAAATAAAATTATAGTTTCCGTGCTCGGAGGTTATCGTGAAGTGCAGCTTTTCTCTGTTTTCTCAGGAACGGTTTTTAGTTTTGATTTGTTTTAAGGGCCGTGAGTTAATCAGTTTATTAAGGCGCTGTTACACTTAAATATGTTTCGTGCAACTTGTCTCGCAATGTTTTGCCAACATTGTGGAGGGACAAGTTGCACGAAACATTTCACAGTGTAACATACCCTGCAACGGCCAAAATCGTTGCGAGACAAGTTGCACGAAAAGTAGAACTTAATTCTCCTTTCGGCAACGGCTCTTGCAACTTATCTCGCAACGATTTTGGCCGTTGCAGGGTATGTTACACTGTGAAATGTTTCGTGCAACTTATCCCGCCACAATGTTGCCAGAACATTGCGAGGCAAGTTGCACGAAACATTTCACAGTGTAACAGCGCCTTTACAGTCAAATGTTTCTTTTCTTGTTTCGTTTAATATAATTATCGTTACTTTTATGCGTGAGACTCACAGCATTTAGAATAATTTAAGTGAGTTTCTTAACTACTTCGCAATTTGACGTCGTTTGCGGTAAACTGTGATTGCGGTTCGTGTAAATAAGATCGCGCTCATTCCACGATGGCAAATCCCGTTTGTGTATCATAATTTCTCATTAATAAATTATTCATATATTCAGGAGTGTTTCCATTCCGTTCTATTGTGGGCTAAGTTTAGCGATTTAAACAAGCTTCAGAATAAAAGTGAACCCGATTTTGAAAACTACGAAACTTCTTCTTTCGACTTTTCGGAATCCATACCGAACCCTATAAAAAACACGGGTTTAATAACAATTAAATTAAGGACGCGTTCGATTGACGGTATTCCGGAATAGGAATACATTAATGTGCCAACAAGAGCCCCATTGGCTGTCGAAACAAAAGGTTTCGTTTCTGTGGCTGGCAGATTTGAATAACAAAAGCAATGTTTGTAAACAGATATCTTCCCCCATGCAATGGATCTGTTGGTGGGTCAGGGTGGGAGGATTTACCGATTACAAAAACGGGCCCTGCTTCAAATTCCAGACAGCGTTGTCCCAGACTGACCTTGAACCCAATTTCCATGTATAGTTGAACCGCGTTATATCGAAGTCGTAAGGGAAAGCGAAAATAGTTCAAGCAAGTGGGGTTCGAAATAGCCGGTTCGTCAGAAAATACTCTTCACGGAATATATCGTGATGCTGGAAGGCCTTTTGGTCTTAACTGAATGTTTCACAATATTTTCATTATTTAAATTAGAGCAAAGATGGTAACTTTATCTGAAAATCTAAAAGTGTAGAGAGGAATTCTATATCTACCGACTTTTCCTGCTAGAAATCTACGTTTCATCTCCATAATTGTGGTTTATTCCACGGGAATGGCAGATTGTGCAATTCGAATTGTGCGCAATGAGAAAATTGTAAAGTTTTTCTGACAGTGTCTGAAGTTAGTTAACCAACTTTTTAATTAAACTTCGAAATAAAAGGAAAGCATTAGGTCCATAGGAAAAAAGAATTAGTTCGAGTAAGCGGGAAATTCGGAATAACCAAGTTCGAATTAAATGTAGTAAAACGACTCAAAAAAAGAGAGGGGAAAACCAAGGGAAATGAACATTTGTTCGAAATAGCGGGGAATTCGAAATAACGGGGTTCAACTGTATTTCAGAAGCAATGCATGATTAGTCAATGGTGGCCAATCATTGTTGATATTGTGTTCTTCATCTACTACACTGTCAAATCACGATCTTGTCACTGGTCTTTCGCTTTTAATTGAGTAAAGACTAGTGGATCATTACAAAATAAGCTTTTTTAAGAAAACAGACAGAAACTAACGCCTCAATCTTGTCATCGCCCATATCCAAAAGAGATTCACCATTGAATTTACCAGTGCAGTGTCTTTGGAGTAACTTGCTTAAAAAGACCACCCTCAGTGAATCAGAAGTTCGAGGGAAAAACACTGGGACTGATGTTGCCCCGTGGGGGAAAATTACTGACTTGTGTCTTACCTCATGCAGAGTCTCTTTTAAGGTCAGAGAGTAGTAGTCATTTTTGCAGATTTGTGGAGAAAATAACCAATTATATAGCTTGATTTTTCCTTCAGATAGACCTGCGTTGGGGCCACAAAAGCTTTCACACCGCTTAAATAGTTTGAAGTGGTGCTTGATTTGTAACTATCATTGGTCTGATGTAGAAACTAGGTTTCTTTAGCATTTTGAAACTTTCCACCCTTATAGAAAACCCAAAGTCGTTTGAAACATTTTAAAAATCCATTGAAATTAAACCCTTTAGCACGTTTGAAGCTCTATACTGAAATCCACTTGAGGCTGATTTCGCTACACTTCAACGTGCGTTAAGGCGTAGTTGGTCATTTATAATTACCTGGTGTTCGTTTGTCGGTTGATTTTAATTTTATAGTAGGTGAATTTAGGCTAAGAAGACCTCCCCCTACTCGAATTGTATTCATAAAAAAGAGCAACAACAAAAGTTCATGTAGGAACAATGTATCAAAGTTAAGTTTTGAGATCATGGTTGTTATTATAATAATTCAAAAGTTGTTCTCAACTTTGTTCAAGTTATATATTCAAACTTACGTGCTTCCTCTGCCTTCCTTTTCCTAATTGAGTCGTTAACTTTATTGATATTTCCTTGTATTTCTGCTTGGGTTAAAAGAGTGTCATAGACATCCGTTCCGTCTTTGCCTGGGGACTGTGCATCCATAAACATAAAAAAAATCATAGAATCTTTTCTTAACAAAAGGCGAAAGTTTTCATTGCGAAAGAGTTTGTGGATAAAGCTCCAACAAAATTACGGCAACTGATACAGAAACGCATGCTATGTGGCAAGCCTTTGGCACCTTCCATTTTTCACTTGTACAAGAACATGATTGTGCAAAGTTTGCGCTTTGAAAGGAGCATCAAATTCTATTGTCATCTGCGCACGCGTTGTAATAGAAAAGACAATACATGAAACAAAAACTGGCAAACGGCAAATTTCTACTTGTTGTAAAAAAGTATAAAAAATATTAATTTCCCTTTGGAGTGGTTGATCTATAGCTAGCAGGCAAGAAAATGGCCAAAATGGGTCAAGTTTCTTTGGCACACTCATAGTTAAGGCGTATCAAATGTTGACAAAGACGATTTTTTTCCCTACAGAAAAAAACTGTCTAGAACTTCGAATAAAATGCCAGTGTGCCGAACTAAGCAAACTGGCTGTACTGTACTCCTTATTTCCACTCTTATGAAACATTTTTTCGTGAGATTGATTAACCAAAACACTCTTCAGTTTCGCGTCAACGTGAAAGGTTCGAGCCCGATGTGACGAGAAAGCAATGGTGCCTTCCTTGTGTTGGTGTCAGCGAAACTACAGTACTGTATAGATTGTTAAACGTCACTTTACAGACACAACGGCCAGAAATTGAACGCGTTAACACTCACTGAGAGTTCTTGCCTGCAAATAGCTCTGTTTTGGTTAAACATTTTCAGCGATATTGTCGGTGAAAGTTGCTGAAAAGCTAAACGAATTATTGTGAGAAGGCAATGATGTAGAGAGATTTAGTATCACGTTTAAGTGAAACAGCAAACATCGGATTCCGTTTAAAGTTTCACGTAAAATGGAGTGAAGCTTGTGACTTTAGCTTCGCGAGACCCACGGCAACTGGAAATGGACCTCGGAGTTCGGAGTTTTCTTAAACACTGTTTGTAGAAAAAGACTCCATATAAAATGAAAAACCTTCCGTGTTAAATTTTGTGAGTTTCGATGAAGCTATTTTGTGAGTCAACAAAGAGACAACGTGAATTCATGAAGAAAATTGCGGTAAGGAGTCAGTTATGAACGTTCTATAACCACGGCACCTAATTTTGCGTTGTCACGTAGAAACAGCTAGCAGCAACCGGGAAACGCGAAAAATGGCGAGAAAATCATGGTCACGTGGTCATTTCATGTCTTTTCTTTTTTTCATTTTATTTTATTTTATTTTATTTTATTTTATTTTCACAAAAGCGATTTATGGTCACTTTTGCCGGTCGCATTTCACGTGATGCTAAATCTCTCTAATAACTGGGGAGACAATACTGTCAGGTGAATCTAAACAACGCAAGGTTGATTTGTGGTGGATGCCATTAGTTTGTTTAACGAAATGCCAAGAGTTTTGCGACTCAAAGTGCATCACTAAAACGAAAGCCAGCAGTAACCCAATCAGATTGCAGGATTCAGTACATTTAACGGTTGGGTTTGTTAAAATATCCAAAGGAATTTTGACCCATACTCTACCTTTGCTAGTGCTTGTGTTGCCTTTTTCAACTTGGCGTCATATAAAGTTGACTGGTAAGGTTCCGAGTTTTCAGGGGTAACATCAACCAAATGAGCACTGGGATTGCGCAGAACTTCAAGAGTGTTCTCTGCAACTTGGTGATCAATTGCATCATTGATGGCAATCACTGCAGCATGTACTGTGCGAAACAATAACCATGAACATAAAAAGCAGATTCTGGAAGACGATATGTATGTACTTAACTGACCACTCCTCCCAGGGGCTTTTCACGGCCAATGAAACAAATGATACAAAAAAACGAAAAGGACCTAAGGGAATACCTGATGAAAAGAAGACCAGAGGTTTCCCAGAAAACCTCCACAAGGAGGTCTTGTCACTATTTAAAAATTTGGTCACTCAAACTGTGTGAAATGGAGAAGTGGAGAAAGTGTCTTTTGCCATCATTTTGTGAAGTTGATTCCCAGAAAGAACACATTTTGACGAAGCATTCTCATCTTGGGTCACAAAATCACATCATCACACAAATGGCCTATTCCTGTCCCCTCTGTTGTTTTAGCAAGAATTTGAAAGCTGACATTTCGAGCGTTAGCAATTTGTCAAAGGAGATGGCTGATGCTTGAAATGTCAGCTTTCAAATTTCTTTACCGCGGTCAATTTACCATATCAACCCAGTTGATAAACCCAATTCTGTGCGTCAATCAATCCAAGGTAAACTTGAGTACAATGATGCAGGAGCAGAATAAAAAGACTTCAACTTGAAGACACCCTTAAATGCCAAAAATTACCATACTTTGGTTTTTTAACATTAATTTTTTTTACTTACATGCAGCCTCATCTACTGGCATCTGCAAAAATGCAATAAAAAATGGTTAGCCGATTTATAGAAG
Organism: Montipora sp. Colony 1 RG-2022; assembly: GCA_023091755.1. NCBI lineage: Eukaryota > Metazoa > Cnidaria > Anthozoa > Scleractinia > Acroporidae > Montipora > Montipora sp. Colony 1 RG-2022. The sequence goes on from JALIRR010001644.1 coordinate 54,694, forward strand.
TAATCACAAGAAAGGGGCAAGTGAAGCCAAATCATGAACACACATGAGCTTATCAATTCAACCTTGTTTGATTAAAAATCTCCTTTCCACAGTACTCTTAACAAAATATGAGACTTTATTATAAAAAAAATAATAAGTGCTAGTTTCATATAGCTTTAATTTAAAAATACTTTTACCAACACCTATATTTTAAATTAAACTTATGCACAAAAAAAAGCAAAAATAGGTAATTTTAAACAATAAATTTAATGAAACAGACTTGGCATACTTTTTGAAAACAATTACTTGCTACCTTGATATGAATCTAAATTTACATTACAAGTAGCTCTCAATTTACACAAGTTAAAAGCACCTTATATTAGTCTTTGTCCTATGATGCAAGTAGCATTCTTGCCATAATGCAAGTAGAGTTAGTAGTGCAAAGTGCCCTGATTTAGATTGCACTCATCCAAGCTTTGTATAGTTCTTGGAAAGTAAATTAAGTATTTTGTCTGCTCATACCACCACATGTTCGCTATTCTGTTCAATTAAGCACTGCAATTACTTCAAACAACCTCAATAAACAACCCCATTGAGGTTGTTTGAAGTAATTATCATCCAGTTATGGGACTGTAATTAGTTGATACAAACCCATTTCACATTTAATTTGATTAGAATTCAATCATAATTGAGGCCTCATGTGTACACGGCTGTATTCAAACTGTTATCTCTCGCATACCCTCACTTTCCGTTGAGTTTATTCCTCCACATAAATTTTAACGTAAGTGTTTCAATCCCTTTTTCCACTCTGAAATAAAATGATTGTACTTTTCTGTATTCTTGAAAAGTTCCACTTGATTTCTGACCACATTACACCACCATCTGGAAGAAACCTCTGTACACTTAAATAATACCTATAGTCTGTTACCATTGCAAGAGTAAATTCACAATAAAGTCTTAATTTGCAGTATTTTAGAGTAAATAAGAATACTATAAACTCGAACACTAGTGCAGGTCCTGCCATTCCTACCTCACTTTCCAAAATGCCACCAATCTTGCTAAATGCTGGCATTTGAATTCCATACTTCTCCAGCTCTTTCCTCATGGCACTGATCTGCTCATCTAAACAACAAAAGGTTTTTAAGTGTGCATAAAAAGGAGCAAATGCAAAATTATTGTTTACGTGCACTGGACAAACATTTTAACATTACCGGTAAAGGTTGCCTTGCCATACAGATCTTGTATTTGAGGTGCCAATCCTAACTTGAACAGGAATAAGCTAGGGAAAACAAATCAAATTTTCTTTAGGAAAACATATCAACTTGTCTGTTTTTAAAAAGGTTACAAGATTGGAATTCTTGTTTATTTCAATAAAAGTTTTTTTTTTAAATTCACATGCCAAGTTACCTCTTATTAGCAATACTTTTTTAGGCTGTGTTTGTCAAAGTCTTGCATGCACCTAAAGCAAGTTTCTTGGTGTCTCACGCTTTACTTTGATCTACAAAGACAAGGCCTTCAAGCTAAGACCACCTTACTTCAAGCAGGAGGATGGAAGGAAACATGCCAGTCTCATGCCATTCAGCAACACACACTACCCTCCCCGACTTGTAAACACACGACTATCCACCAAAGACAGCACAAGACATCACATTTCAAGTACCAACAATTACTTGTTCACTCATTGTTTAACCCATTGACTCCCAGGGGTTCCCCATTGACAAGTAAAATGGTCTGGCGGTTCAGTCTGGTTTGGGTGTCAAAGGGTTAACAAATTGATTCCTGGGATTGAGACAGATTGTACCCACAAAAAGATGGCTGGGAGGCTGTTCCACACCCTTAATGCAGAGTGAAGGAACGTTTTGTATAGAGCTTTTGTTGTAGAGTTTTCTGATGTTCTCTGGGAAGTATCATGATTTACTCCAATAATTCAGATAAATGGATAAAGGAGCTTGGGTGGCTGCAAACCAGAAACTGGGGAAATAATATCATGATAACTCTTTTTTGAGGAATGTGTAAATTCTTGAAAAAAACTCTCTCTCATAGCAAAGTAAGACAGTTTTCCCTTGGAGAAAATGAGATAAAAATACTTTGAAGTGTGAAATTCAATTTGGCTTAACATGTGGGTCCCAATAATACATACTGTAAGAGGGAAAATTAGAACAAATCACCTTACAGTGGTATACCAGAAATTTTCCATGTACATGTATAATAACTCCTAGCTTGCTTTAAAAATACTGTAACTCAACACAAATCTTGGTTGACAAGTATGTGTAGCAGTTTTATTGGTACAGTCATGAATCCAAATCAACAAAACAATGAAAAAACAATGGCTTGCATGCATCAAAATGGAAAAAATTCTCAGGCAAAACTAATTTTTGCAACCAACACATTCATTTTATTTTCATTGCTCTAAATAACTACAATTTTAAAACAAGACCACGTTAATTTTGTTTTTTCAGTACAGGCTTGGTTGCCCAAACAGGTCAGACAAGGTTTTGCAGAAACACCAGTGTTGATACTAACAGTAACCATCTAGCCATAGGCTAGTGAAACTCCAGTTTTGGCTAATAGATTTTGTGGGCTAGTACTTAAAGACGGAATGCCGGAATACTTAAACACGGAACGCCAGAATACTTAAACACGGAACAGTCGTGAAAATTCTGACAATTGGAACACACATATGAAATAGACACTGGCAATTTTCGTTTTTCATAGGCACAAAGCTCTAAAAGGCATTTCTGTTTCTTCAAATAAAACGCAATTGTTCAACGGCTTAGTAACCTGGCGCAATACTTCATGTTTGCGTGCAAGCAGTGTCACTCATGTTG
>JALIRR010001644.1:62500-69651 GCA_023091755.1 Montipora sp. Colony 1 RG-2022
TGACGCTCTCTCGGGACCCGCATCTTCGAAAGAAAACAGTGCAAAAAAAGTGAAACTAAATTCGAGAACAAACTGACCATCGTCTTGATCGCAGTTTGAATACACAAGTAAAGACTTCTGTGATTTACCTTCGCCCATGTAAGCGCCAGACGATTCATTCCAGCGTCCATCTACTTGTTCAATACTGATTACTTGTGTTGCCATCCCTCAAGAAACAAGAATAGTTTCAACTGCCGAGTCAATTAAGAAGCAACTACAAGGGGGTGGCACCATGTAGTGTTTCCAGCATTATGCTGAATGGAGGGAATTTCGAATAACAAGGTCGTCATTATGGGATAAGTATTTGAGGAGTATTGGTTCCTAGGCCCTCGCCCATTGTCACAGCTTCCACTTTGCTTCCACTTAGTCACGCTAGAGTGCTGAAGGAAATACCACATCCTCCACTAACTAGTCTACTAACTGTTCTCGTCTACACAGATATTTCGTTAATCAGATATGAACATCACAGTACAAAGATATACATTAAACTACAAATATCTAGAATAAAAAATAAAGTTCCAGTAATACATGTATTTAACAATTAGACCCGTAGCCCGCAAGGGCTACGGGTCAATAGCCCATGGGGCGAAGCCGAATGATTATGTGCTATTGACCCGTGGCCCTTGAGGGCGAAGGGTCTAATTGTTTTCGTATCACCCAACTAGTCAGACAGAAAAGGCAATCATTAAAAGTTAGCAAATGCAAGTTGAAGAAATATTTATTTGGCAATAAAACGAAAGAAAGCGTCACGCTTTTCGCTGCTCCAGGGCCCGGTTGTTCAAAAGCCGATTAGCGCTAATCCCAGATTAAAAATTAACCGAGGAGTTAATTTCTCTACTCCTAAATGCTGTTCAACGCTGATATTCGGCAAAACTTTACATTAGAAGAAGTCAATCTTAAAAAACAAAAATAAGCAAAAGAAACTTTCACCAAAAAGTTGAAAACATGAAACGAAACTTTACGCTAATCCTGGATTAAGTTAATCGGCTTTCGAACAACCGGGCCCAGGAGTATTACTAATACAACCTCGTTCCCAGGGTCTCTTAAGAGAGTTTTATGATAAAAGAATCAAACTCTGCATGTTTGTTGGCCTTCATGAAGTTAACAATTATGGCCAAGAAGTCATGTAACGGCAATTAACGGTTCGTACTAAAAAAATGCTGACGTCAGCATTTTCTGGGGTTCACTTTTTCAAGTAGTTTCCTGTCAAATGTATAGAAAATTTCAGATAAGCTACAGATCTATTCAGAAATATGTTATTTGGATCCAGAAACCAGCAAAATGTCGTATTCACATTACACTTTCATTATTTTTATTGTCAGTAAAACTCTGTAAATAGCGTTACATTTTAGAGAAACTTACATGAAAAATGTTTCAAGGACTAGACAGGACAAACGGGATACCTATTGGCCAAGATAGGAAATTCAAAGACCTCAGAGCTTTGGTCTAACTAGTACATCTTTCAAAGACCTCCCTTTACTATATGAAATTAGGTGGGGGGGGGGTATGTGTGTTAATAGTTTCTCTTGGTAAGGGCTGGTTTTGTATATAAGATGCCATTTTTGCTTTAAAGTATGTTTGACATTGGACACTGATGGGTGATTTTATTGTAGGATGATACAGCAATGTTTTTTCTAACATGTTGTGCCGAGCATTAGGATGAAGTAATTGACTTCAGATGATGAGCCATGTTCACAAGGTCTCATCTGGATAACATTACCCATGGCATTAGAAACCTCTCAAAAAGCCAAAGAACTCATCAATGCTCTCCATCACGGAGACCACATTGATGACATGACTAAGAAATGGTTATCCCTGACACCAAACCCACCACAAATTCCTGTTTTCTACACTCTAACAAAGATTCACAAACCTAACCCGGTCGGGAGACTATCAGATCAGGCTGCGAAAGCCCTAATGAACGAATCTGAGGTATTTGAATTTCCTATCTTGACTAATAGGAGTCCAATAGTAGTAATAGTCCAATAGGCAAGACGGCAACTATTTCGCATGCGTTCCCGTAGTTTAGATAAGATTCCCCCAACAACTGAAGCTCTAAAGCAACATATCCTCCGAGCATCGTATCAAGGTAGCCATGTTTGGGGTCAAGTACACCTAGCACTTCCATAGCTTCCAAGTCCTGCTGAATGGGGATGACACTGGGAGGGTCAAGGGAAACCTTTGTGGCCAACACTTCCACAAACCCAGCAAAGCTGCTATGAGCTCATTTATTGTTCCTGCAAGGAAGCCTACACAGGGTTGAGTAAGTGCTCAAAAGCAAATCTTCAGTGCACTGCCCTGTGCGCTTGTAGTCAAAGCCATGTTTGCAGCCTCTTGCGTGGAATGCATCTTTCTCAAAGTATAAAAAGGTGTTTACCAACCAACAAAATAATGCAAAAGATCACAGACAGTTTTGAAAACTGCTGATGGAAATGATAATGGAGAATGCAGATTTACGATCAGAAAGAATTAAAAATATATATATATGGTGGTACTGGTACAATTTCCGTTCGATGTCGTGCCAAGGCCAAGGATGCAAAATGTTCGACACAAGAACTTTCGCCTGCGCATAGATTACATTGTGGGAGAAACTGAAACTTATCAATACACTGATCACGCAAATAAAACCCTTCTATTCCCAAAATGAATTAAATTTTATTGCGGCATTCATTTGTGTTTTTACGATAAAGGGAGCAAAAGGAACATTTCACCTCTAATGAATAAAATCCAGTAGAGATGGAAAATTGTTTTTATTGCTACGCAATTACTTACGGTGATTTTCGAAATCTCTGGCTTTTCTATCATTACAGAAACAGTATTGCGAAAATTTGGAGAAATGTCGTAAATTACACGAAACGTTGTTATCAATTAAGTTTCGATATTTAGGGCCCCTTTTATATGGTCTTGGTTACATATAGTTAAGTAGGATCAACTTGTCTCGGTCAGTTTAATTAGTATGACATCTTTAATTATAGATTACTTGTGAAGACAAGTATTATTTTTTTATATTATCGATGTGCTTTTTTTACCATTATGCTTATGATTACAATTCCAATTCCTGGTGATATTATGCTTGAATTCTTTTTTGATATTTTCTGGAAATTTGGACACTGTTCAACAAATTTTTTTAATGCAACCACGTTCTTCACTGAAAAAAATGGCCCAAGAAAACTGATGACGTCAGCATTTTTCTCAAAACCAGCTTGGTTATAGGAAATTTCGGCTATGGGGGGTCATATGCGCCAAAATCCTATTTCAAATTATATTTTGAAGATCCTGTATATTTTATTGACTCAATGTAATAGAATTAAGGAAATCAGAACAGAAATCGAAGCAACAGATTAGAAATTGAAGCAACAGAAATTGGAGCAACAGAACAGAAATTGTAGTAACAGAACAGAAATTGAAGCCATAGAACAAAGATTGGAGCAACAGAAAAAATGAAGGCGACAGAACGGAATTTAGAACAGAACAGAAATTGGAGCAACAGAACAAAAATGTCAAAATTGACAATTTCGGTTCTTGTGATTAACGAACTGAGTGGAGCCTGGGTGGGAACATGTATGAAGTTTATTCGATATTCCATTTTAAACATAGCTGCTCCTCGTGAAGGCGAAGATCTCCCTACTAGGTGCATTTCATTACTTGAAGAAGTTAAAGACCTCATCGAGGCCTAAAAAATGAAAGCAGCGGAACCCAAAGCGAACTCCAAGCTACAATAGTACTAGTACATCGTCATAGGTCCCACAAGTTCAGCAGAGAGACCAGAGAGTCGTGCAGAATTTTCTGTCGCTATTTGCACAGTATAATTCCGCCAGGGACCAGATACTGTAGGTTGGACATTATTAGTGCTTACATGGTCACTAACGATTTCGCTAAACACATAAGTGAAATGCAGGTCGAACAGTTCTGCAATATCATTCGGTGTGTCGGCGGCCATGGTCCCGTCGTCCGAGACGTCAGTATCAAAGGAGACCCCTAACTTCATGTGCACTGGGACGCTTGCAGATTTGTTCTTTAATTTGAAGACAGACCAGAAGCGCTTGGGGTTCTCCTGAAGAATGTTATCAAGGGAGTTGAAGAAATTTGCGCGACTTTCACAAACCATTTGTTTCACATCCTTGCGGAGTTGTTTGAATTTCTCTTTCAGTGATTGGTTTGTTGGTGACTTTTTGAGCCTTCTACGGAGTGTCTCTTTCCTTCTGATGGTATATACTATGTCACCAGTTATCGACGGCGATGAATTTTTACCTTTGGTTTTCTTTTTAGGTACAAAATCTGAAACTGCTCCCATAAATGTATCTTTCCATGGCATCCAGTTGGTATTCACACAAGTGTTGGGATCTAGCACAGCAGATAGGTTTATAGCCTCAAGTGCAGATCGCAAACCTTCAAAATCCCCTCTCCTGTAGTCAAAAACCTCCCTGACCAATCGCAGAGCCACTTTTATTGATGTTTTCTACTGAAAAACTATTGTTCCGTGATCGGTTTATATGCTGCTTTGTTTAGGGTTGAGAACCGTGACCTCTTCTACGCGCTCGGGTGTGCGTCAAGAAGTAATCACCTAACATTTCCATGAACCTAAGTGCACTAGCACCTGTAGTTAGCTCTGGCGTCTCTCTGGGGTTCCCGATCTACGATTTGGGTCAAAGTTCTACTTTTCGCGAACTTAAAGCTGTTTATTATGTTTTGCTTTTTTTGTTGAGCACCTAAAGCACAAGAAAGTAAAATTTTTTTTTTACCGACAATCAGAGTGCCGCCAGGATAGTTTCTGTTGGTAGCTCTTAGGTCCATCCTCAGTTGGTGGCTCTGAGCATCTTTTGTTTTTGTTTTTCCCAGGGTATTGCCTTGGAAGCGCAATGGATTCCTAAGTCATTCAACGCCGATCTTTTGAGCCTGTTCGTTGACAAGGATGATTGGAGGGTTTATCCCTCTGTGTTTCGACTGGTTGATGCCAAATGGGGTCCCCACACGGTCGGCCGTTTTGCCTCCTATTATAACGCTCAGCTTCCGCGTTTTAACTCCAAGTTTGCTTCTCCCGGTTGCGCCGGTGTTGATGCCTTGCTCCAGGATTGGAGTGGAGAGAATAACTGGGTTTGCCCTCCGTTGGGCCTCGTCGTGAACCCCTTTCGAGTTCTCACGGCTTTTTCCCGTCGTGGGACTTCGATTATTCGTTTTGCCCTCTTTCATGCGATGGACCTTCACGGTTTAAGTTATTCGTCAGGGAGGTTTTTGTGCTTTCCGCCATACACGATGTCATTTTGGAAGGCCCAGATGCAGATCTGTCTCACCCGTACGTTTTTCGCGGTTGCCCAAAATTCAGAATGTTGGCTTTGCGTGTGGATTTTGAGTGAGTTGTTGGTAGTGTTACGGATAGTGTTTTGAGCCTGATTTGGCATATTTTCAGGGGCGTAGGCGGGGGGAGGGTCCACGGGGTGCCCGTAATCCCCCCTTTGAGACAGTCAACAACATAATACAAACCATATCTGTGAGACTGGAACAGAGTAATTTATGTCACCTGCAACTTCATGTACTATCGATTTCAGACGTCCGTGGACAAGGGCCTTTTTTCAGCCCACTTCAAGGTGCGAGAGAGGACGTCACCCTACCCCCCGGCAATCGCTGCTCATCCGAAAAATTGTCATTTTCACCAAAAACACCGTGGATGACCGGTAAGTACCCTGGGTGCGAGAGAATGTGACCCCCACTTCATAAAATCCTGGCTACGCCCCTGATTTTGAGCCTGAATTGGCTTGGAGCCTTATTTGGCGTGCTTGGAGTTAATTTGGTCTCGTCGTGGTTTGTGCCTGTATCAGTATTTTGGGTCATTGGCGCAGCAGTTGTTTGATTTTCACGATATTTTTTCTTTGCATTCAGATGTCCTGATTTCTGGGATTTGACTTGAAGTAGCCTCATTGATCGATTCTTCGTTGACTGACATGATTCCAGGCCTCATTGATCTGCAATTAGATGCTAATGCTCCGTCCTCGGTGCTGAAATACAAATCTGCCCAGAGTGGTGTTATTCCAGGAAAACCTTTGCATATTACATTGTTTATCTCTGAATTAGCTAAACGTTCTTTTTACCACAATTGCTTGTAATCTCGCAATCTGATTGGCTAATTTGCCGTTGTCGATAAGAGTCTGGACAACGCTGTACACGTCATGCTCGGGTCAATTTGTCACGCAATGTAATAGTCAATCAGAAACGCTCATTTTGGGAATAAACCAATCATATCGCGAGAAAGTTATACTTTCTTTGTCATGATTTTGTTCGCGCTCTGGAAATAAAAACGTTCTTTGGCGTTGAATGTTGTGGTAAAAACAAATCGAAAGTTGTTTAGCGTTGTCTGTACTCTTATCGACAACGATATTCGTCATTACAGTGGTCAAATTTGTTGTGGACTCACTCGTCTGCGCCTGGTGAGTCCACAACATTTTGACCACTGTGATGACGAATATCGTTGTCGATAAGAGTACAGACAACGCTGAACCACTTTCGATTTGTTAATCTGAGAATAACACCGGTGTATCTTCTTTAGAATCTGCCGTTTATGCTATTACGTTGGGTGACGCAATAGCTTGTATCGAGGCTTGTCCTGTTAGCCATCCCTTAGTAAAGGTGCTGAGACACGAGGGGCCATGCTGCAGCGACAAAAAACTTGTGTAGTGCACACCGAGGCATGACGCAGTGAACTTCATTTCACACGTCGCTGGGACAAAATCACCCCAAAATTGGTGTTGCACAATTGTAAACGTATCAGTTCAGACGAGGGAACATCTCGCTGCAACATATCCCGGGGACATGCACCCACAACATTTTCATGTGTGTGCACAAAGTTGTGATTTTGTCCCTGCTACATGTCCGCGCTACACTTCGCTGCTACATCTCGCCTCAGTGTGCACTACACAAGTTTTTTGTCGCTGTGGCATGTCGCTGCAACATGACCCTCGTGTCTCAGCACCTTAAGGTTTGTTTTAGAAGGCGCCAAAAGAAGGCTTGCGCGCCCATTTCAGCCTTAAGAGCCGCTGTCGGTTAGCACTGTTAAGGCGATCGCTACGCATTTTGCCTCTAGTTCTTGGCTTTCCGATCTTCGTTTTTTGTTTACTCTT
>JALIRR010001645.1:15000-25000 GCA_023091755.1 Montipora sp. Colony 1 RG-2022
GGTCGTAAGCTGGTATCTTGAACTTCGGCTGTGTTGGGAATTTGTTATCCAAAACATTGATTACCATAAAAAAGTTCTGAAGGACTGGCAGGTTATCATTCACGTCAGTCAGTGTTATGTTTACTATTGTTTCAACAAAATAGGGTGACGATGTTGCACGAACTCTGAGGATGTACTGTGACCTGGTTTCATAGTCCAATTTTGTTCGAGTTTGAATCAATCCATTTGTTCTAATGCCAAACGTGGGAGGGTCATTGCCAGAAATTATACTGTAGATTATAGGATTACCCTGAACAAGATCTTGCGAGACAGCTTTCACTTGCAGCACGTCAGAGCGTTCCTTGAGGTCTTCCCTAATTAACACAATGTAGGGGTCCTTTTCAAATTTTGGTTTACTGTCCCGTACATCCCCCAGTGTGATCTTGACTTTCACAGATGAGCTCAGTGGAGGTCGTCCTTTGTCAGAAGCTATCACAGTCAACTCATACTCTGGAACAGTTTCTCGATCAAGCCTTGATTTTGTGCGAATTACCCCTTGAGTACTATCAATCTGAAAAGCACCTTCGCCATCACCTAATACAAAATAATTTGATACAAAATAGAGTATTAATAATAATAATAATAATAATAATAATAATAATAATAATGTAATAATTAACAATAATTTATTCTACGATGGCACGCAGGATATGAAGTGACAGATAAGTTGGTTATAATCATTTTACATCCAGCGAGCCAGGGTGGAATAATTATTGTTTTATTAAAACCTCTATGATCAACAAGAGGAAGAGCAATAGTGGCACAGTCGGTTAGTGTGCGGCCTTGGTGCAAGAGGTTCCTTGTTTCGACTTCTTTCCTTTCTGTGTAGCTAAGTACATGTAGCTTTAAATGCACGTAAAACGGAGCACTGATGGAGAGGGGGGAGTAAAATGAGCGCATCGTCGACTTCAGGTTTGTCAGTTGAATTACTGTTACGAGTTATCAACGTTAAATATGGTTGCTTTACTTTTGCTTTACTTTACTTTTTAATTAAAGTACTGAACCAAAACGCGCCCCACTCCGGCAGCACTTTTTACTCGTTACACCTAATTTTGGTGTCTTCAGCACATTGCTGAAGCTCTCTATAGGTACCGGTGGTCTTAATTGAATACGTTGGACACCCACTTTGACTAAGTGTACTTAGTCGATTTCTCATCTTTCAGTGTAGCTTAAAAAGTACAGCTGTAGCTTTAAATTCCTGTAAAACGGGGCACTGATGGAGACGGGGGAGTAAAATGAGCGCACCGTCGACCTCAGGTTTGTCAGTTGAATTACTGTTACGCGTTATCAATGTTAAATATGGTTGCTTTACTTTACTTTACTTTACTTTAACTCTTCCATTGACCTTATTCCAAAATGGCCGCCATTTTAGTATTCTTTTGTTTGATTGCAAATTGCCCTTTTGGCCTCGGTCAAGGTAAAATATTCTTTTGAATTTTGCGTTGAGGCCAAAAGGGCCAATTTGCAATCAAACAAAAAAATATTAAAATGGCGGCCATTTTGGAATAAGGTGTATGTATTGTTGACTAAAGCATCAATTTCTGCCTCATTCAATTCCGGTCCAAAACGGCTTTTGTCAGCCATTTTTTCTTAGAGCTGCAAAAATGTTTTCAGCTTGCTTTATTGCTGACATGTTCCTTAAGATACAGCAGGTATATAGGAACTGATGGCCTGTTGTCGCTGAGCCAATGAAAATGCTTGAAATCTGGTATCCGTAGTTCAGTTTTCATTAATAATAATCAATGAACTTGATTTTACTGTTAATTATTCTTTAGCAATAATGGCAACAATTGGGGGCACTGTACATGTACCCAGAAATCAATTCAAATCAATTCAACTCAAAGCCGGAGAACCCACCGAAAAACCTCTCAGAGCAGAATAAAGAAAAGACAAACTCAACCCACACGTCACACAAGTCTGGGTATCGAACCCGGATCACATTTGTGGAAGGCGAGTGCTCTCACCACTGCGCCAGCCCTGATCCTCTGCGTACTCTCCCCGCCACAGTTGTTCAAAAGGTGGATAACGCTATCCACCGGGTAAATCACTACCCATTGGATAGTGCAATTGATTTCGCTATTACTTATCCACTGGATAGTGATTTATCTAGCGGATAGCCCTATCCACCTTTTGAACAACTGTAGCCACACCTCTGCTGTTATATAGGTGGATATATCATGCTTCCTTCAAGACAAATAACTATCAAATAGGGAAGTGCTGTTAAAACCAATACTGAATTATCCACTGGATAGCAATGCGTCCAGTGAGAAAAAAAACCATCCAGTCAAAAAGTGGGACCTGCAGATCTGTATTGTTCAAAAGGCCAATTGCACTGTTCATGAGACAAACCACTATCTGGCAGATATGCATTGTGAAAACTGTTATCTTCTTTAGAGTAATTCATCCACTGAATATCAAATTATGAGGTTCAAAGGGAACCAGTATTGCCCATAACTACATGACTGAAACAAAGTTCAGCCACAAACAGTTTGTTTTCCATCTTTTCAATGAAAGTTTACTTATGCACTCCAAATACATGTAGTGTGTCACTGACATTATGGTGGAAATCCAAATTTTCAAACCTCCTCTAAAAATCAGGAGTTCTAAAAAATCAAAAGTGGGGTTAAATAAAACCAGTTTTAAATTACTGTGGTATCAAATTTTTAAAATGCAAGATGGCAGAAAAGAAGGATTTAAAAACGCAACTGAAGGAACGAGCTCCGATTATATCCATGGTAACTCAGCACCTCAATTGTGCGACAACTGCATTATGCACACAGTTTCTTGTGACTTCAATAACAGATCTCTCATTTGCTTCGTGCAAAAATGTATAAGAACATTTTCTCTAGAACTTGGGTGTCCATGTAGCCTAAACTGGTTTTTGTTACTTCCTGGATTTTCAAAGTTCAAGAAATCGAACATTTTCGAAGGAAAAAAAGAACTAGTTCAAAATGTTGAGAGTAAAATAGAAGTGTCAGACAATGGTAAACCCATGGAAACACCTTTTAGAGTTTCAAAAAATCAGAATTCCACTGTAGTAACATTGCAATGACTGGTACATACAGTTACAAGTACTGTAGTTGAAAGTTTTCTTACTAAGTTCAAATTTCAGCTTTACAACAAGAACGACAAATGTGAGTCTTCCTTACATGTATTATTCACATCTTTTCATGCAAGCCAAAGGCTGTAGATGGCTTTTCTTGACATCTGATTGGATAGTGTGGCGCACAATAGATTATCAATGTGAATAAACTGACAGCAGTCACACTTTCACACTTTTACAGGGTTCGCACACTTTTTCAGACCAAAAATTCAAGGACTTTTTGAGGACTTTCAAGGGCCAAATTTTGAAATTTCAAGGACCTCTTTTTTATTTAGGTCGATGAATTTACCCATAGCAATGGTCTGACAGTACAATTCTTCCTCATTTTCCGTAACGTACATGCGTGAAAATACTGCAAAGGCACTGGTAACCATTCTCGACCCCACAGCTTGTCGCGTTTGTATGACATGACTTGAGTGGCTGATTATTTTCACTGAAGTTTTCAAAGATTAAAAATGCGGGTCAGAAAAAAATTCAAGGACTTTCAAGGACCAGGAATGAAGAGCAGAGATTTTCAAGGATTTTCAAGGCCTTGAAAATGCACTCTCAAAATTCAAGGGTTTTCAAGGGTTTTCAAGACGCGTACAAACCCTGACTTTTAAGACTCTTACTGCAAATTTTTTTCACGAAAAACATTTCTTCAGGGATGATGCAAAGGGTTTAAACTCCTTTTAACTTACCATCAGCTGCAAAAAAATATGTAATGGCCTTATTAGAACCATCGTCACCATCAACAGCTGAAACTTCAAGGACTTTTGTTCCTGGTGGGACATTCTCCAGGATTGATTTTGCATAACTAGATTCCAGGAATCTTGGTTTGTTGTCATTCACATCTGTTACAGTCACATGAACTTTTGCCGTCCCTTTTAACCGAGGGTTTCCATGATCAGTTGCACTGACAACAAGTCTGTACTGTGGGGTTGTTTCTCGGTCCAATGACCTTGCCACGGTTATTTCGCCAGTGTTGGAATTAATGCTGAAGTCCTGCTGTGATTGCTCAAAAGCATAAGTGAGTTTTGCATTCAAACCCTCGTCATCATCAGTTGCCTTGACAATAAGGACCCTACCACCAACTTTAGTGGCCTCGTTAATCTGCTGCTGGTAAATTCTCCGTAAGAAAATTGGTTTGTGGGTGTTGGAGTCTGTAACATTGATAAACACAATAGCAGAGCCCACTAAGCGACTGTCTCTTGCTTTCACAACCAAAGAATAAAACTTGGTTTTGCTATAATCCAAGCGGCACGATAATGTAATCGCTCCAGTACCAGAAATTCTGAAACATGGGCGCTGACTAGAATCCCTAGACTCCAGAGTGTAGATTATGTTACTTTGACCAAGATCTGGGTCAGTAGCGCTAACTTGGAGTACAGCTGTTCCGAATCGAGCTTTCTCTTCCACTGATCCATAGTAAACAGATTTTGAAAATATTGGAGGATTGTCATTAATATCACCCACAGTCACAGTCACTTTGGCTTGGCTGCTCTTTGGCGGAACACCTTTGTCCTTGGCTTTCACCTGGAAAACATAGCGATCTACAGTTTCCCTATCTAGTTTCTGAGTAAGGTACAAGTCGCCAGTTTGACTATCTATGCCAAATGGTAAGCCAGTTTCTACTAAACTGTAAACAATTTGTTGATTGCTTCCATAATCAACATCAAATGCTTGGATGCGAGTAAATGTGTGTCCAACATTTTCTCGTTCCGAGACCGTCTCTTGAAAATTCGAACTCGCAAATTGCGGAGCGTTATCATTTACATCAACAAGGAGTATTTCCACTGACGTTTCGTTATACAACGGGGTTTCACCCTTGTCCTGTGCCATGACAAAAAGTGTGTGAGTGGGAGCATACTCAAAATCAAGTGGCTTGCTCACTTTAATTCGACCATTAAGGCGATTAATGGAAAATAGTCCCAGATCATTGCCACTACTGAAACTGTATGTGATTTCTCCGTTGGTACCAAGGTCTTGATCAGAGGCACTGACAGTCAGCACAAGTTGCCCAGGTTTGATATCTTCCCGTACTGACTCAGTGTATTCTCGCTTTGTAAACTGCGGGGTACAATCATTTACATCGGTGACAGTTATACGAACAGTGGCTTGACCCGTTTTGGGTGGCGATCCTTGATCACTGGCCTGAAGTGTAAGGGAGTACTGCGAAACTTTTTCGCGATCAAGTGGTTCATCGACAGTGATTACACCACTGCTCTCTCCGATCTGAAATGCTTGATTGACTCCAGCCCTATTGACGATACTGTAGCGAATGTCTGCATTTTGACCCGCATCCGAATCACGAGCACGGACATCAATGACAGTCCCCCCAACATACAAATCCTCAGGGATAACCTCGCTGTAAGAGGATGCCTCAAATGCAGGTGCGTTATCATTAACGTCACCAACATTAATTGTCAGATCTGCCTCAGCATATAAAGACCGATGCTGTTCATATTCTGCCGTGACACGAAAAAAATGAGCTGGCATTTTTTCCCGGTCTAGGGTGTTAAGAGTTGTGATCAGCCCAGTGTCACGATCCATGGTAAAATATGATTGACTATCCAAATTCTGAGTGGCTGCCATTCTGTAAACAATTTTGCCCGCTCTACCATCATTTGTGTCGCGTGCATTGACTGTGCTAACACTTGATCCAACAGATGAATCTTCGCTAATAAGAGCTGTTAAATGAGAGCTGGAGAAACGTGGGGCAGACAGATGAATTCTCCGACGGAATCGCAGGACCTTCTTGACGACATCATGTTTGCAATCAATAATCAACTCAATTCTTACGACAACGGATTGTTTATTTCCTTCGCTGTATGTCGCCGGAAATAAGAGTTCTATTTCTAAAGTTCGCTTTTGAACTTTGAGTAAAGATCTCCGAAGAATTAGATAATTTGATTTGGCGCCAATTCTAAAATACTTCCTTGAAAATTTGTTTCCTAGTCTCATAGACGTAGGATCTAGCTTTAATCCACGCAAATGAGTGAAAATGTGCCGTAGATAAAAAACTCGTGATCCGATGAGAGGTGTACATTTCAGTCTACCACGAAACTTCAGAGCGCAATTTTCCTCAATGACTGTCACTGTTAGAGGACTTAAAGACCTTTTAGTTGGTCTATAAATAGATGTTTTTTCTACAAACAACGTGAAAGGATTAAGCTGTAGTTTCTTGCAGTTTGGTTTATGAGCCATACGCACCAGCCCATCGCTTAAATCAACAGAAACAGAGAGACGTTGAATGAAGCTTGATGATTCCTCTTCTCTTGACATTTGCAAAGAGTAGTTTGTCCATCCAGCTCTACTTAGATTAGCTAAGAGAGTGCCTGGTTTTGTCGATGAATAAATATTAATTACTGCTCCATCCACTTGGTGGTAGAAGCTCATTTGCTGAACAATAAACACAAAACTCAACCAAAAAAGTTTGAAAGAAGCCATTTCGCCGCGATGTGTTATATCACAATTTCGCAAAAGAAGTGTCCATCACAAGCGATACGAAAGTCGAGCTTCGCACCTGCAGCGGGGATTCAAATCACAATACACCATCCTTAAAGTTTCCATAAACACAGCTAGTGGTAAAATTGAGCCCTCATTATCAAACACCACGAATAATATCGCATTGATCTTTTTGCTTAGCATCAGAGATCGGCTGTCGGCAAGTAGGGCAATTTCCGCTTGATTGACAAGTTTTTCTAATTCCATGCTAATAATTGGCTTAGAGAAGTCACGTGCTCTCTTTATCTCGCCGCGGTCGAAATTGAACAGTTTGCAGACAGTTTGCATGACAATCAAAAAGTATGTGATCTTTTGTGCAACACATTTTACACAAACAATGATGTCATGTAAAACAACTGCGCCTCAAGGTTTGAATTCAATAATCCCTTGTACAGACAGACGCAGTCTTCGAAAAGTCAGATCATTGAATACAATTTCCTTCGGAATTCAACAAATCTATGAACAGGAAGCGATATGATACAAAGGCGTGTAGAGTTTATTTCTTTCAAACAAAATATAAGTTTAGTCATAAAATTCTAACCTCCACAAAGGAGGTCTCGCCGGGTCAGGAGTTGGCAAATAGCTATAATTTTTAATAACAAGTTTTTGAGTGTCATAAGTTTATTTTAACAATAACTGTAAGGTTTGTATAACAACGGTATTGGTGATAAAATTTGAGTGTTGAGAGATTTTTCAAGAAAGCTAATTGGGATACCAACAAAACTAGGGTGTACTTATAAACGTGTCACCACATTTTTTCGTGAAAGCAAAAGAGAAATGCAGCGGTTCACTAATTTAATGTTAGGCATTAGCGGACGGTTGACTTGTGAAATCGTCGTTGCTAACAATCCGCTCAATTTTGAACAGGTTAAATGAGCGATGATATATTTTAAGCATAAGAGCACGATTGACTATTTTGTGGAAAAGCGTGCTTAAACAGGTCTCCGTGTTGTTTGAAGACAACGAACTTTTTCTCAATCGATTCAAGTGGACTGAAAATTCCTCGTGTGTGAAATGCAAATTTTAAGCCATTAACGACGCCATTAACATTTTTTAAAGTAACGAGAAGTCACGTTCACTGATAATGTCGACCAATTTATGTATCGGTCAAATCGAAACTTCAACATTCTTCCCGGACGTTTGACTTTTTTTAACCCCCCCCCCCCCCCCCCCTCCCCCTCCCAGGGCCAAAGAGACGTTCAAATGCCCCATCATAGGTCCATCATTTTTATAGATGATTGCATTGAATTAGATTAAATTCCCCACCCCTCGCAAGACTCTGATTATCAAATTCCCTTCCCATACATAGACCGTATTCATAAATTATTCTTTTGTCTTTGTGCTAATCATCCTCACTTGCCTCACTTTGGAGCAAAAGGTCTTTTGAATTTTGTCCGTGCTAACGAGGCTAATGAGGATGATTAGCATAAAGACAGAAGAGTAATTTCGACATTTTCATTGTTATATGCTCACGTTGTCGTCAAAACCTAAAATTTGGTGATTTCACGTTGTTGTTTTGTGGAGTACGGCAAAGAAAGGCACGGAAATTCGTGTTGCACGTGCAGCACGAGCATTTTTCCTTTTTCAACCAATAATATTCTTGCTTTGTGGCGTTGCCTTAGCCGTACCTGTCGTCTTTGCTAAAACTCCCTATTTAATTTTCAACGGACCTCAGAGGCTTTGGTATTCGTTCCGCCATTTGAACTCGTGAAACAACGCCTTCCCATGTTACTTCGCGCTCCAATTGGACATCAGACTGAGGTTTTTTGGCTCGTCCCAGATTCCCAATCACAAAAAACTCCGCAAATACTGCATTTTTTTTTCAATATTTTTTTTATTTCAGACCGTACCTGATTGAGATTGTATTTATTGTGGAAAGCCGTGAAATGCCAAATTTAAATCGTGAGACCGTGAGAAGAGTCCTAAAATCGTGAGAGTTGGATGGTCTGTATGACTGTATGATCATGTCTGAGTCTAGTCTTAAATTTTCAAATTTTTCGACTCAACAATTTCTTGTGGCAAATTGTTCCACGCGTTAATAATCCGTATAAAAAAGGACTATTTAATTTCAAAATATTTCGCGTTGCATTTTTATGTATCTATCATCTTTTGAAATTTAAACTTTGGTTTAATAAGTATGCAAAAAAAATAATAAGGAAACATTTGGTTTCCAAACTCCAGCTTTTTGACAGCTAACAAATGTATTCACTTAATTGAACGAAAACGTGACTTAAAAGTTAACAGATGGAAAGTAATTTTTGTTAATTTGGGATATTCATTTCGCCAAAACATGAGCTCAATAAAGTATTCAAAAAGTGTGTTTATCAATTTCTGTTTTCGTCACCCAACATTAGAATTTTACATATTTCATGTTTAAGGCCCGTTTTAAACGTCGCATTTTACATGTGACGAATCTAATGCAAATGAGAAAAATTTATTGTTTAAAACGGGCCTTAAAAAACGACATAGAATTAGAATTGTGAATGCACAGTATTATCATTATTGGACGAGAAGCTAAAAGTTTTAAGAAGTTTTAAACAACATTTTTTCAAACAAATTAAAAACAAAAGTTTTTATTTGGCTGCATTATTAAATTATTAACTGTTATGTAATCAGCTAGATTACTGTAGTTTTGGATTGTTTTGAACATATTGCCGGTCAGTAGAACATATGGAAGTAGCCTGTTCAACAGCAAATAAGTGTTTTAGATAAAAAGAATAATGATCTAGAATCAGTGCGTTTCCAACATATTCTAGGCGTTGCCAAACCCGTCGGAATTCTACTTACAATAGACCGTATTCGTATTCTCAGTATTGGACTGGAACTTAAGTAGCTTGCAATGGAGGCTAATGCAGGGAATTTTTTATATTCAAATACTTTCCATTGCAAGCTACAATTGTAGTTCCAGTCCAATATATGGTCTAATTCAGTTGGTTTGGCATCACAGGATACGTGAACCAAATATAAGACATTTTCATTCCTGCATCCTGCCTCCTGCCTCCTTCAACATGAAAATTTTCCTTATGATCGCGGACAGTTGATTAAAATAGGCTCAAAACAAAAAAAAAAAACAAATCTCTGAAGGGCAAGATGTTTACGTACTGTTTAAAAAACGAGCAGCGAGCGTTTTATCGGGGTTAAAAACACAAGCCGAGTTTTTTTAAGACCCGATAAAACAAGTGCTGTGAGTTTTCTGAGCGGCTTGAACCTTGTTCGAAAGCCGATTAACTTAACAACCACTTTTGTTTCGTATTCTCAAGTGAAAGTCGGTTGTTCATATAATGTAAGGTTTACGAATATCAGTTCTATGGCTATTCTCAAGACCAGGGTAAGTAGTCCTGTTCATATTGAGCAAGTTATTCTGACCGCCTC
>JALIRR010001645.1:30000-32500 GCA_023091755.1 Montipora sp. Colony 1 RG-2022
TAGGAAGCTCCCTTGTCCTATTTACACCTCTGGTGCTAGAAGATTCAATGTTGATCCCTTGATCGTTTGGGCATAGGGGAAATAATTGGTGCAACTTTAAAGGCAAATAATTGCACTTGAACTTTTGACCTTCCTTTCACCACTTGCTGCATACCATCAGTATGATAAAAATAAAATTAAAATGCTTACCAAAAGCACACGGAAATGTTGTGTTACTCAGCTGCTGTCCAAAAAACTACAACATGGAATACTTCTGAACCCTGGGAGTAGTGTAACAAAAGCACTTGTGAGCAAATACTAATTGTTTTTTCTCCTCCCTTAGCCTGGGAGAGGGTTGGCTAGGTACTTTTTAATGGGTCATAATGATAAATCTAACCCCCTAGAATCTTCAAGATACCTCTTGTGTTTGATAATTTTTTACAAACTCTTAGAAGGTCAAACAACAGTTTGACCGTTCAACGTTCGAGAACGGATATTCAAAAATGATCTTTCTCAAGAATGGGTGTTAAAATTTGGAATAGCTTATCTTGTGAAGTCAAAATCTAACTTAAAAATAATGTTAATGATATCCTCTTCCAAAGACTGCTAAAATGTGATGACTACATTTGATGTTTCGATAATATTGGGAAATTTTGACTCCTCAGTTTAGTATGTCATGTAGTTAGTCATTTATTTATTCAATTTAAAGTACTTTTTTTATGTTTGTTTATGTTATACTGTACAAGTGTTAAGCTGTTCTTCACTGCACTAACTGTAAAGTAAAGTAAAGTAAAGCAACCATTTTTAATGTTGATAACTCGAAACAGTAATTCAACTGACAAACCTGAGGTCGACGGTGCACTCATTTTACTCCCCCCCTCTCCATCAGTGCTCCGTTTTACGGGTATTTAAAGCTACTTAGCTACACGGAAAGGAAAGAAGTCGAAACAAGGATGCGAGATCCGGGAATCGAACTCAAGACCTCTTGCACCAAGGCCGCGCACTAACCGACTGTGCCATCCTTGCTCCTTCCGCGTATTCTAAAACCAATTTATTATTTATATGAATGCGTAGTTATGTATTTGTAACCATTTTATCTGGAACATACTTGTAAGCAATGCTCGCCTCGACTAGCTTTCGCTAACTGCGAGCATTGCATAGAGCGTTTTCACTCACGTGACCAACAGCCATATTGGATTACTGAAACAAAAGATAGTATTTGCATAAAAATAGAGTTCAATTCCCGGACGATTACTGTGGTACAACATCATGGCTGCCACTTCTTTGTTTTGGAACAATAGCTTTGTGATATTTTATACAAAATACATAATAAAGGAGCAAGGGTGGCACAGTTGGTTAGTACACGGCCTTGGTGCAAGAGGTCCCGAGTTCGATCCCCGGATCTCACATCCTTGTTTCAACTTCTTTCCTTTCAGTGTAGCCTAAGTAGCTCTAAATACCCTTAAAATGGAGCTCTGATGGAAAGATGGGGGTAAAATGAGCGCACCATCGGCTTCCTGGGAGAATACTCTCTAGACAGTAAAGGAACTTCCGACGTTAAATAAGGTGTACCTTTACCTTTACCTAAAAACTGAAACTCAAAATGAACTATCTATCAAGCTGCAATCTCAAATTAATAGAATACAAAAATCACGTGTTACATGAGATGCCACAAGCCTGTATCTCCGGCAAATTTATGTACTAAATCTTACTCTTCCTTTCCCCTCTTTAAAATCTCAGGGAAGAGGCTAAATCTGATGGTTCTCAACAGACTTTCCCCTTTTTAACCAGAGGACAGATTCTTGTTGAGCCTTTGACTCAAACACCCTTTCAACGAAGTCCTGGATTTTTGCAGGATTTAGCTATACATATACGCAATAGCAGACTATCATACCATGTTATTTTTAACCAGAAAAAAAAATTGCAAATCTCTCAATATTACTTCCTCCTTTACCATGTTACAGAGCAAACCTAATGGCTGGTTTTTTTAAAAACAATATTCCCCTTATACGTCCTTCAAACTAGCTCTTTCACGCTTGAGAATTGCTAACATCAGTGGCCATGTTATGTTAACATCTGCATATCACTTCTGGTTTGATTTGTTTATAATTTCAACAGCCAATCAAAACACCTCCCTCAGGTGGTCCCAACCAGAGCTCTCGATCCCTGGTGCTGGCCAAGAGGGTCGCAGCTCTGGAAACGAGAAGGAGCATTTCAACAAATTGGTGGAGGCTGTGATTGATTTTGATACTTATATCGACATTCGGTTTCATTTAGCATATTATTATTTTTGAATTCTCCTTTAACAGATAATTTTTGTCAAAACTACTGCTACCAGTCTCCACCAAATTACCCTGCTTAACAGAGGTTTTCGTTATTTCCCTCATTAGGGAGGAGACAAAACCTCTGCACTTAACTCCTCAATGTCGTCCACAACTTTGGACAAATAATAATTATTAAACTCTTAATTGATTTAAAATCCGCTATAACCAGTTTGACCCTTAACGCCTGCCCAATGGCG
>JALIRR010001645.1:37500-45000 GCA_023091755.1 Montipora sp. Colony 1 RG-2022
AATAATTTGCGAAAAGCTGGAATTTGTTGACCTTGTCTGAGAGATTACTACAAAAAGAATGTTCGTTGCCAAAATTCAGCGTGTTGGAGCAAATAAGTCTCGAATTTGCGCATATGACGTATCAAAACGCATGCAGGTCCGACGTAATTCAAGATGGCGCTGAAAAAAAGACGAAAACTTGCTAAAACTCACCCTATGTACAGGACACCCAAGATTACAAATTGCGTTCTCCAAACAAATATGACTCGGGTAGATTCGGAAGAAAACGACCTGCCGATTGCTTGTTCCGACGCTCAACGACTGAGCGGTAGGGGACTCCTGTTCATACATTTTCCCCATTTATTCCCGTTATCCACGTCATTGAAAAATACCACCGTAAGATTTTTGGGCTGGAGGTTTCGAGGGTTAGCCGTTCGTCAGCTCACAAAATGATCTTTCCGCCGATGTTTAATTTGTTCGTTATTTATTTCTTTGCGCAGGTTGAAGTTTAGTAGCCTGCGAACGCAGACATATTTCCAGCGCTCGTTTCTCTCCCCCTATTTTTCGGGGGAGAGAAACGACCGCCGGAAATACGTCTGCTTTCGCAGGCTGGAAGTTTAGCAGCGATTCAGCTGATGTGGACCTACTGCAGTGGTGTACCTGTCCACCCATACATTCACAAAGGACAGCTACAACAACGGGAACTCCATCCCTTACTCTTCTCCAATAGTGTGGAGGTTCATCAAAGTGCCCCTAACCCCAAAATATTTTTTTCGCTAAAATGAATCTCTCACCTGTTTGAAACTCATTTCGGCCTTTTTTCCCCCTTTTCTAACAAATCCTGCCTTTTTATAGCCTTCAAAACTTGCAAAAAACCAAGCATCATTGGTTCACGACCGATTTGACGTCACAAACTGATTTACATTGCATTAACTCTTTGTAAACATGCATGCAAAATAGATTGTGACGTCCAATCAGGAATAGACCCACTCCCCTTCTGGCTCGGTCATGAACCAAAGTTGCTTGGTTTTTCGCAAGTTTTGAAGCCTGTAAAAAGGCAGGATTTGTTAGAAAAAGGAAATAATGGCCGCAATGCGTTTGGAACGGGTGCGTGCAAAGATTCATTTTATCGAAAACAATATTTTGGGGTTAGGGACACTTTAACGTCCCACAGGGAACTTGTGAACACGGAGGATACTTGTGAGGAGGTTTCTATTTACTATCCGAGAAGAATTTAAAGTCTTACCATTTGCAGAGGAAATTACAAAGCCAGCACTTTCTCCTCAGTTATTTTAAAAAGAAATCTCTTTATTAATTAACCGGGATGAAAATTAACCATCTTGGTTACAACATCAGAATGAAAATTTTTCCTTGCATACTACAAGTTATCACAAACTAGCCTTGAACACCTTACTTATACAAGAGTGAATTAGGTAAAACTGTTTTTCTACCAATTTGCGGTCTTGCCTCAGAACAGTCACAAATGAACTTATTCTTAGATACAATTTACGCCCGAAAACAAACAAACTGCCGCCACTTAAACCAATCAGGGGAAGCCCTGTCAGCGTGACTGCTCCTGACATGTCGTTTCAGGGACATGATAACTAATTTTCGCGGGAATGGGTATTCTAAAAATAAACTCATTCGTGACTGTGCTGGGAAGCCCACCCATGCCATGATAATAATAGCTGTCCTTCGTTGCCGAAGATGACTCAGAGTTCGTGCTGGATTTTGTGTATAAAATTCCAGGAGTATTCAAGGAGTTTTCAAGAACAAGAAATTGAGTCTTCAAGGAATCTTTGTAAGAAGATTTCTACGCCATACATCGTGTTACAGTGTTTTCTTTGCTGAAAAAGCCTACCTTGATATTCAGTCTTTCCCACGTCCTGCGAGTTAAGTGCACACACGGACATTTTAATGTTTTCACTTAATCTTTGCCCAATAGTAAAATTTGGGCTCAATTGTTGAAATGTTTCTTTAACTTAGCATGGTGCAATCTCAACAATTTTCACCCAAGCAAAAATTCAAGTAGTTTTCAAGGGCTTTTCAAGCTCCCTTGAAGTCCATATTAAAATTCCAGGGCTTTGGGGGGAATTGAAGGAGTAGCACGAACCCTGATGACTGTCTTGTGATTGAGTTGAGGCCTATCTTAAACAGGCTCTCGTGTGGGCAGTCAGACCCACTCGGGGTCTGCAGAAAAGTTGACGATTTTTGCCTTGGAAAGTGTTTGAAGTAGCTGCCGAGTGTCGTCGGACAAGTGCACACTGATATTCTTGCTGATATTCTTGCTGGCTATTCTTGCAGGACACCCTTATCTAATTCACTCTTCCTTATACCCAATGCATTCTCTTTTAATGCTTATTTTAAACAAGTCACCTTTGCAAACTACCAAATTAAGTACAGCACCAAGGTTAGAAAAATATTCATTTCTACAGATCGACGACATTCAGAAAATAAATATGCGGTACAAGCCTGAGGACAGTTTCGAATCGTATCATGAACCCGAAAATCAAAGTAAATATACTTTGACCAACTACGAAAGAAGTGAACAGTGGCCGTTTTCACACTAGAAGATGAATAACTGAAATTGCCTAACGGACAAATCGTCCTATGGCTTGGTCGACTAATGTGAACTCAAGACGACCAATTCTGCAACTGTTGTACGAGGTAGATTCGTAAAAGACGGATACGGATATGGATAAGTTTGAGCGAATGAAGACTGGCGATAGGTATGGCCTGGTTACTTTACTTTTGACAACAACCTTCTTTCCTCCCGCCATAATAAAAACTTCCCATAAACCCTCGCTTCCATCGCTAGTCCCATTACCCCACGGGGGTTAATTTTTCAATTTGTTCGTCTAACGTTAATTTTGTTCGGACTTGAGTCGACTATGTTCGTCTCGATGGACAAATCGTCTTCCTAGAATAACAAATTCAGACGGCTAAGTCGCCCAAAAAATTTTCCGTCCCGTTTTCACATCAGACGATTTGTCAGTCTGAGACGATTTGTTCGTCGTCTAGTGTGAAAACAGCGACTGAAACGATAAAGGATTTTCCCTTTTTCTAGCCGAATAAAAAATTCTATTTCAATCTCAATTGAGGTTTGGAAGTGCACATTCTGCAATCGATGCTTGCGCAAGATATTTGAATCCCTTTCGACAAGAATTCTGTCACCATTCGTTACAATGACAACCATTTGGCTAAAGCTTCAGGTCCGAGTTCGTCCCAGTCGTCCTTCGACACACAAAGCTCGTCGAACAGAGGAAGATTGGCGACGACTGAAGCTCCAATGAAAGCGGCGTATTGACGCTCAACTCCAGCATGAACCTAAAGTGAGGAAAAGTAAAATAAAGGCACTTTACTTTTAAGAAGGTTATGATTAAAGCTTGAATCTTGTAGAGCCGTGAATAGAAAAAAAGTCAAATTTGAATCAACAACATTGAGTAACCAAGAATGGACGGAGGCACCCAGCCAATTTACAACGAAGCCTCAATAAAAATCCAGTCTTAAGCCGTGTTCACATTAGGTCTCGATTGTGATCGATTTATAATCGAATTAAATATGAAATAGGTTCACATCAACTAATTACAGTCCCTGATTATAGCTGGATTATGATTACTTCAAACAACCTCAAGGGGGTTGTTTGAAGTAATTTCAGTGCGTAATTGAACAGAATGGCGAAGATTTGGATTTGTCATCTTCTGTTCTCAGAAGCTATCCTTGGTTCTCTTCTTGCCTCAAGTGATGATGATCGTGGAAGCCACGCGATACGGCGCCATTTTGTCTCATGCACACTGCGATGTTACCCTTTTGTATTTGAATTTTCGCAGATGTGAACAGAACCATAATTGAATAAAATTGAATCATAATTAACGTTGAGTGTGAACACGGCTTAAAACGAGAGTCGAATCCATGACCTCAAGATTGCAACGCAAACTGCTAGATACAACAAAACCACCAAGCCATCTGAGAGCTGGTCATTTGCGAATTCGCATACTATCGCATAAGAGGAGAAAGTATGACAGAAGATAAATGAAATTCATATTTCGATTGCGGATGTGAAACTATTTCTCAGCCAAATATCATCGCAACTAATGGAACACCGCAGTTGCGACAAAGACTGAAAAATCCAGGATCGAATGGTAAAGAATAATAACGAAATTAGAGTAAACAATCTTGACAACCGGAACTGACGGACGTCCTCACCTGGACATGGGAGGAGAATGGCACGAGCTCACTAACTTCCGCTTGCAGTCGTTCTGCGAGGCCTGAGGACAGAAAAAAGGCCAGTCACTTATTTGATTGGATGGAGCAAAGAGGACAATTCCCCAAAAATTGATTCTTTCAGAATCGGTTTTACCAACTCTCAGAAATAGTGTTCGAATAGCTGTCCAAAAAATGACCTCTTTAGCTTGCACGTTTTGTTTTCCCATTTCAGACCACGTGATGTTACTCAAGAGAACACCTTCTTTCAAATGTCTTCTTATGCACGTGCTTATGTACGATTAAATTATGAGAAAACAAAAGAATTCCATTGAGAACATCACGTGCTCTGAAATGGGAAAACAAAGCGTGCAAGCTAAAAAAGGTCAATTCCATGAGCGAGTGCACCTTCCTGAATCTTTTTCAGTTTTAATCGTACACAACGTTTTCCACCAACTAATTGCATTTGAAAATTCTCCAACAAATTAAACGTTGCGTACCGCGCTCCATGTAGTCCAACACATAAAGTCACTCAGAGTTCCTATCGCAAAATAATTGCAGATTCAACGGCTCTCTCGGAAAAGAAAATGGAGAGAATTTGCATGAAAATTAAGTCCCTAAAAGAGTTTTTGGACTCGGTAGTGATTTCCGCCATCAAACAAATGCCTTCTAAAACAAAGAGACAAACCAGCAGACATAGAGCCTCCCCCACTCAGGTAGATGTTTCGACACATTTGTTTGCGCATGTCAATACTGCAGGCCATGATGGCTTTGACCGTCAGTTGGTGAATTCCCGGATGGTCCTTTCCCCAGACAGATGGCTTAAACAGTCCCTCTGTACAGCGGTATCTGGCTGAGTCTACAGTGACTTCCCTTGAAAAACAAGTGAACACGACATCGTCACAAAATTATTAGGCGACTGGAGCGATTTTCGTATGACCTTTTGTTCGAAATTTGATTCACAGACAACTATTTCGAAGGATTAGATAAAAAATCGCCGGTCTGAAGAAAAAAAAAGCTCAAACTTAAAAACAAGGTTGTCACTTGGCGTTAAGGTCTCGCTCGCCTGTTCTCGCCAGAAAAAATTGACTGGCTTGGAGTGATGTACTCAAGAGGTCCGAGGCCTCGTTAAGTAAACGATTGGAAGAAACAAAAAAAAAAAAAACAACAACAGCGAAAAGAGATGAAAATCCTGACTGAAGCTACGCAATCATACAGACTTATCCTTTCGTTTACGGAGAAAACAACCTTGGATCAGAGGAACAATTGATATTTTCGACAGAGGGAATTTAAAACGTAAACTATGTTTATGCATATGGACGATTTGTATTCGCTGTTTTCGCAAATCCCCTAACACAGTTCATTTTGGGGGGTTATTTGCATCGAAACAATGGATATCCAGTTCACTGAAGCATGATACTGTCCCACGAGTAAATGACTTGTATTGCTTTTTATGTAAAGAAGCCCCACCCCCTCCAAAGCGTATCGCGTCCATAACATGCAAGATTATCAGCGATACCTTGTGCCGTCTGGAATGGAGTACTTTTCCAAATCCACGATCATTGAGCAGTCTTCATCTTCGTTCTCTACAGCTTCTCGCTTTGCTACAAAGGACACCTTAATGGCAATTAATAAAACGTCTCAGTCTTAAGCGGAAAAGAGTTTTATCAAGAGAGTTGATTGAGGTCGAATTACCGCCAAAAGATTGGAAGGATGACGTTTCGAGCGTTAGCCTTTCGCTCGTTAAAACAACATTTTTTTGTTAAAATCGCATTGATATAAAGGAACCCCTTTCGACGTGGTGGCAACGCTAGCGCAATGGTGACAGCACTCGCCTCCCACCAATGTGGCCGCAACCTCGGTCCTAGGGTCTCTCTTCTCTGCCTCCTTTGTCTTTGCAACCCATTCTCCACCTTGAATTAACGATTACCGTTAATTTTTAATTTGCTCTGAATTTACTATTATCGTTAATTTAGAAGGCTGAAAGCTTGATATGGATTATGGGAAATGGTCATATATTTTTTAAAAGATAACCCAAGTGTATAGACATAGGACTCGAACCTAGGAATGTTCTTTATTAACCCGTCACCTAACCACTTGACCACCGCACCGCAAGCTGCTCGGGAACAATATTTTAAACACTATTTGATAATGCTGTGTTATCAAACGACAACAAACAATATTACACACTGCAAAGGTCGCTTTCCAAACTTCACGACAAAGCTAAACATTTTAAATCCAAGCTTAGGCTTAAATTATTAATCTATTTAATATTTTTTCAGCAGCGATATTCTATGGCAGACTTTAAAAATGTTTTTTTTGAAAAGGCGATGTATTGATCTTCAGTGGTGAAGCGGAAAGAAGCGGTTCCTATGGAGTAGAAGCTCTAGGTTCGAATCCAATCCACGGATATGATTTTATTTATTTCTTTATTTTCTCTGCAACCACAAGTCCTGGGACACAGTGCCCTAAATTAACGATAATAGTAAATTGAAAGCAAATTAAGAATTAACGATAATCGTTAATTTAGAGAAGAGATCATGTTGGTCGTTGAGACAAAGAGAGAAGAGAGACCCTGGGAACGAGGTTGACGTGGCCGGGGTTCGACTCTCAGATCAGCGTCAAATATGGGTTGGGTTCGTTGGTTCTCTACTCTGTTTCGAGAGGTTTTTCTCCAGGTACTCGGCTTTTCTCGTCTCCTCAAAAACCAATGTGAAATAAAAATTCAATGTTATTAAATTGTTATGAAATCATTGAGGTCCAAAATAAAGGAGCTAATTGGCACAATTTCCATATAAAACGTCCCAGCAGACAAAACCATCGAGTTGCACAACTGGAAAATTTAGGTGGACCTTGTCGAATTTCGAGCAAGCTGCTTAACTTCTGGGTAATCGAATCGAGCGGCGAAGTCCACCGAGAACCTCGGCGGGTCTTATTATCCTGTACAATACGCCTCCAAGAGTTAGGTGCGGATACCTTTTCTTTGATGACTCTTGAGACATAAGACTCCACCTCTGAGAAGAGTCTGCAGGGGAAGAAAGAATTCCAATTAGAGAACGAAAGTGAATCTGCCACTTACCCTGAAGCTACACACACACAACCGAAGCTACTGCCTAAGCGTGTAGTCAACTTATACCAACAGCAAAAACAACAACAAATTACCGTACTCCTTTTTCCGTAAGCATTCGTGTGAAACTGTCTGTCATTTGCCGTCCTCCATAAGGAAGTCTTGTAGTCCCGGCTTCTATCATGCATCCTTTCGTTAGAAATTAAAACAAATAATAATATAAAGAAGTAATAACTTACTTGGAGCCTCAA
>JALIRR010001645.1:47500-52500 GCA_023091755.1 Montipora sp. Colony 1 RG-2022
CAATCCCACAAGCTCTTCCTAGAATCACAAAAACAGTTTTCATCGATGTTAACTCGGGGGGTGCTTGAAAAGAATTGTCAGCTTTTCATGACTGACCTTTCACCAATTGCCGGAAACAACAGGGCTTAAGATTGGGCAGAGGTCAAAGTTAAACAAGTTCTGTGATTTTTTCGTAGCCATGTCATTCGTTTGCAATACAAAGGCTTTTAAAAAGCGAACTGGTATGTTGAACAAACGAGAAGAGATGTACGCGGCAGTGTGGAAGGGGCGTTCCGCTCCAAATAGCTCAAACCGTGTCGAAACAAAAATGGCCGCCAACAAATTATTCTTTTGTCTTTGCGTTAATTAGCCTAACTAGCCTAGTTCACACGCGTAAAATTGAAAGAATTTGGGCTGTAAAACGAGGCTAGTTAGGCTAATTAACACAAAGACAAAAAGAATAATTTGTCGGCGGCCATTTTTGCATTCGGTCAATACAATTGATCAGAAAGCCAGGCTGGACCCTTTAGCCTGCTTTTCACTAGCGACGAGAGCAAAAGCGCAAGCATAAGAGCGCTTATTTCACCGTAAAAACGGGGTTGACGCAAGCGTAAGCGAAAGCGCAAGCGCAAGCATAAGCGCAAGCGCAAGCGTAATTGCGTGCACAAGTGCAAGCGCAAGCATAAGCGCAGGCGCAATTGTGTGCGCAAGCGCAAGGGCAAGCGCAAGCATAAGCGCAAGCACAAGCACAAGCGCAAGCATAAGCGCAGGCGCAATTGCGTGCGCAAGCGTAAGCGCAAGCACAAGTGCAAGCATAAGCGCAGGCGTAATTGCGTGCGCAAGCGCAAGCACAAGCGCAAGCACAAGCGCAAGCATAAGCGCAGGCGCAATTGCGTGCGCAAGCGTAAGCGCAAGCACAAGCGCAAGCACAAGTGCAAGCATAAGCGCAGGCGTAATTGCGTGCGCAAGCGCAAGCACAAGCGCAAGCATAAGGGCAGGCGCAATTCCGTGCGCAAGCGCAAGGACCAATTTTTTTGCCTTTTCCTCGTGCTTGCGCTTTTATGCTTGCATTCGGTTCCGTTGTATGAAAACAAAACAGAGCATAAGCACAAGTACATTTGCTACGTCTGGCTCTGTCTGGCCAATTAAAGTACTCGTTCCAGATTCCCCGCATTTGGGCAATTAAACAAAATGGCGGAGGCCGTTGTTGGTTAATGCTTACGTCAACGTTCGCTTTCACTTTGCATTAGCGAATTCACATCGTAATAAGAATCTCAGATTCCTAAGATAGCTCACCTTTTCCTGAGGCCCAGAACCATGGGGTAATGTCATAATAACCTACAAACCAGTTTTGAAAAAAATGGAGTCATTTCTTTGTCAAACGCTGATTTCCATTGATAGAGCGGTTTTCAAATGAGTGTCGTAAAACCAAAACCAAAGTAATTACTTTGGCCAATCAAAAAGGACGGAGGCAATCTAGTAAACCAATCAAAACTCGAAGTAATTACACGTAGCCGACACAAAGCGCGGGAAAATGTTTACGCGCGAGCCACAATTGGTTTTTGTTTCACTTCTGATTGGTTGAAAAAGGGCGCGAGAACTTTGAACCAATCACTGAGTGAAGTAATGCAAAACCAAAGTAATTTACTAATTACTTTCGACACTCAATTGAAAACCACTCTAAAACGACAAAAGACAAAATACAACGAAGGATGGTTTGGAATTTTAAAACTGCAGCCGGTTCCAACCTTATGCTTCGAAGGGTCCACCTTGAGATTTTCAAAGACATGTTCAAAGATCCCGATCAAGTCTAGAGTATCGAACTTAAGCTGAAACAGAGAAAAAGAAAAAGAACATTTTATCGTGTTTTTCAAGTTTCAACATGGTGGTGAGGCTCAGAACGGTGAGAGGTTACAAACACCTTTGCAAAACCGAAGTAGTCAAAATATAGCTTTTGTTACCTTGTCGATTTTTAGTGACTTTCGCAACGGAAAACGCAGTCTGGAATTTTTTCTTTTTTCTGGAAGAAATGCTGTGTAACCATACGCGCAGCTCTCCCTTCAAGGCAAGGAAATAAACACTCTTTTTAAAATAACCTCGAATTTCTCGAGTAACGTCCCACAATTTGCATAGTTTGTTGTGCGCATCTCGAGATACTCAGATTTTCTATGAGTGGTGCTTATTAATACAGGGATATTTTTGCGCGGTTTAAAACTATGCGGAGAAAGCAGAACTTAGCAAGAGCTCTCTGTATCCAAAAAGAAAAAAAAATGGGGGCAACTAAGCAGTTTTCAGAGATAAGTAAGCTTCAATTTGGAAAAGAACGCTATACATTGCTCTGCATTTTAAACTTCTTTACAAATATTGCTGATTAATTATCTTCGAAAAATGCGTGGTAACCCCCAATTTTCTTTTTGGGTTTCAAAACGATCTGCTTTTCCTGCATATTCAGTAAACCGCGCAAAAATACCTTTGAATTAGTTGGCGCCGTCCTTAACTGAAATGAATGTCGGGTTAAACAGAGCAAAGTTAATAACTTACGGGTTTTCTTTATCGACAGCAATAACACATGGAAAAATAACTTGCGGCCAGGCTAACAAAAAAGAAGGACATAAATAAATGACACTAAGAATAGCTCGGAAAAGATAGGGACAACCCGGCAAACCTCCGAACAACTCGGAACATAGTTAACATGGTCTGAAGCCTGCAGTTTGACTTCCTATAACTTGGGACAACTTTTACATCTCAAAACAACCCAGGAAACGTCGAAAAATTCCGGATCTGGGGCCAGTTTCTCGAAAGTCCCAAAACTTTTCAGGCCCGAAAAGCCATTTGTGGAACTGCCAACCGCAATCAAACCTATGAAACGTACCATCTTCCTGAACAAAACCGGCCTTGACTGAACTTGATCCAAGGTCGATGATGATGGTTGAGCCCTACAAATATAAAACCCAAACACTAATGTCCTTTAAAAGATTGGAGCCTGCTTGGGATGAGAAAATGTCAAAGGTAGTATGGAAATATTTTATCGTGATCATCATCGCCCGGTTGTAGAGTAGTCGACTGTAATATGTCTCCAACTCGGTCAGGCTTTGGCAAAGCCCACCAGGTTATCCTTTGAGAAATGATTGGCTTGAGGCAGGCATCCGCAGTCTCCCATAAAGTCTATTTTCATGGGAGAGCTCATACAGCGCGTAGATGTTTCGGGGAAGTTCTTAAACGTGTTTAAAATATGACGCTATTTTAAGTAATTTTGTTCAATTTTGTTAATTATGAGCACTAAACGTCAAATTGGCAAGGGTCTTTCATTTGCAAAATCACGGGCACATAACTACTGAGAATGATTTTCCAGCTGTGTAAATGACATTTTATATACTGATATAAATTTTCAAAAAGGTGGGCCGACGTTTTTCAAAACTCCCAAATTTAATCCATTTCAATCCTCAAGTTTTGTCCATCCATGTCCCTTCTTGGCTTCCCGAATGTTTTGTTAAGTTTTTCTATAGTTTTGAACAATTATTTTGATATTTTATTAATTCTACGACCATTCGATCAGTGCTGAAATTGCCTAAAATTGCGTGACCTAGCCCCTTTAAAATATGACTAAGGATACTGAGCAGAAGGCAAGATGATCACCGACAGCCCGTCAATGGTGGTAAATTCTGTCATTCGATCTGTGCATTTACCATTTATATATTTATCAAAAGCATTCAAACAGAAAGGCCTTCCAACTCACACAATGCACTTCATGCAAATCAGCATGACAATTAGATTCAGATTGCCTCCTTTTAAATATAAACAAGGAAACCGTTGCATTAAGAATTATTTTGCAGTAAAACTGCATCGTTTTGGTTTCGTTCCCAGTGTTGTTTTGACGCCAAAATGGTCGTCGTTACGTCATCTGAAAACGGAGGAATTTACCTCAGTGGCAGATGATTCATCTGTTGGGGGACTGCTGTCCGTTGGTACTACAGACTCAGCTTCCAATGCCTCTTTCCAGTCCTCCGCTTCTTTAATAGACGAGCACTTCAGTTTCAGTGATTTTCCTCCTCCACCCTAAAGTATAGGCATGCAATGTGTACAAAGGGTTTAACACTGCGTATAGATGGAAGTCGCTAGTACCACGGCCGAGCTGCTAAGAGGCATGCCCCTATTCCTGAGATGACATCAGAAATTGCTTTTGATTGAAAGAAGGTTTGCATCGCAGAGAAGTTTGTGACGTGAACTCAGGGATTGACCCCATCCAATTCACTAGCAAAATCCGTTTTCGGATTTTGCCAAAAAACGCACCCCGAGTTAAAAGTAAATCGCACGTGAAGCCTGCGGTGCGCGCTAAGGTTTTGCCCTTAAAAAAAGTGCGGTTTGTGATTCTCTTGTTGCCGTTGCAGCGCCGTCGTTGCTGACTCGAACAGCTAATTACTGAGGTAACTCTTACTTCTTCGACTACTTCCAGCAATTTGTCCTCGACTTTCTTGACCTAATACAGCGGAAAAAGAAAAAAAAAAAACAAAACATCGTTAAAGTACCTTTTTTCGTCTTGTTTTTTGGCATAATTCTGTCCTGTCAACTTTGAAGCAAATCTGGTCTCTTCAGGCCAATCAGCCAATCAGCCTGATGGCCTTTTAATACAAACAGTTTACTTGCATATCTTCCAATGATTCAGTAGCTCAAAGGACTGCCAGCTAATGAAAGTCCTTTGGGGAAGTAAATATCCACCACCACCGACCCTGAGGTGAATAGTTGTTTCACTATATACATCCAGCTAATGAAAGTCCTTTGGGGAAGTAAATATCCACCACCACCGACCCTGAGGTGAATAGTTGTTTCACTATATACATAGAGGATATTACACGGTGGCGAGAAGATATGAATTTTATGTTCTCGTGGCAAGAACAATATTCCAACCAATTCAACAAAAGCAAAAGGCGGGAATCGTGACGTCATTGAACGATACGACACTCACAAAGGTGACATACGGAAAATACGCCACTCGGGTCCCGGATGAAGTGGCGTATGGAATC
>JALIRR010001645.1:57500-69630 GCA_023091755.1 Montipora sp. Colony 1 RG-2022
AATGTTCCGTTTTGTAAAATCCCTATAACGCAAAATAAAAGGCCCCCATCATTCTACACTTTATGTCATTCAGATCAGTGTACAAAAATTACATCAGGTAAATTCAATAAATATGTATTGACTTGTGTGTGTGGGTTATTGATGAAACAGTTATCTGGACAATTTATGCAATGGGCCACTTTCAAAAATACCACAATACTCTTTGTTTGTCCCTCCAAATTTTGCATAAGCATTGTTTCCAGCTTCCCTTGGAACCTACGATGTTCCCAAGAGAAAATAAAAACAATGTTCATGCAAACTTTGGAGGGACAAACAAAGAGTATTAAGGTATTTTTGAAAGTGGCCCATCATCTCTTATAGACATGAGAAAACTTCAGTTGGTGTCAATGTTCGGGATTCAAGCCCATGACTTCTACAATGTGGCGATGCAATGCTCTACAGTTGTACCAACAGATCTATGAAGCCACTCAGTGGGGAGCAAGTCAATTTGTTAGGCTCAAGTGTTCTCACGAAAGAACTTCAATGAATGAAACGAAGGTATGTTTGCCCAAAAGAGGATCCCATTGACAAGTTAACTGTCTGTCATTAGAGTAAAATACACAACTGGCACTTTGAGTGAGTGAAAACATAAACATTAAGATCTCTCATGGTCATCAATGTTCTACTGAGGTTATTCACCAAGGTTATTGATAGTATTCTGTGAAAACACTGACAAAATTATATACATGTATAATGTGATAATTATGACTATTTATCTGTGGCATTTAGGATTCTCAAGGGACTTATATACTCACTGGATCCCAGTCTTGCAAATGATGATTTTCTACAACCCAAGCATCCTCTTCATCAAGCTGATCGGCATCAACTGGTGGCCGCACGTAAGCTAATGTTTTGCAATCCTAATAAGCAATTAATACAATCATGTATACAATGTATATACACCTTATTCAGTGGTTTAGCATTTGCATGAGTGATAAAAATAATATTTATTAATTTATTAACACCGCATGTATAGTTAATCGCATGGGGCTAAGTAAAATTAAGGATATTGCAAAACTAGGGGAATTTCAGCAACTTCTGACAATACAAGTAATATTAATCCTTAATTTTACGAGGAAACTTGCTAAATTACTTTTATAATAACATGGGTGACAAATTACTCCTTACTTTTGGCAAAAAATTTCAGTGTTAATTTATAAATTCACACGTGAAATTAAAAGGCTGTCATTGACTGTTTTCATACTGTGCCAAAATAGCATCTTATGAAAGTAATTTGTCACCCATGATATTAATAGCTTTGTTTCAAGGAAAAGAGTTGCAAGTTATACACTTCAAGATCATGTGCTCCTTTGGCCACTGTGCACCCACATTGTAAAAAAATCTATTTCTATCCTCAGTTTTTCCTAATTTTGTCTTACAGTATATACCTGTATAATCTCTATAATTAGTTAAAATATCAATGTGTGCAATAAAGATTCCTTCCTTCTGAATCCACTTAAGGACGGTGCCTACTATTTTTATTGCGCACATGTTCTGCACATCTCCAGATAGTCGAATTTCCTATGGGTGGTGCTTATTATACAGAGATATTTTTGCATGGTTTAATAAGGGAGAAAGCAGAACTTGGCAAGTGCTCTTGGCATCCAAAAAGAAAATTGGGGGTAACCTCACATTTTCAGTGTTCAGTTAGCATCACTGAACTGTAAAACACATGAATCAGCTGAATGAAACTCTATTTTTGTATAACAGTACCAAAGCAATAAAACCAGCCTTTCTAGAAAACACTAAATGCTACATGAAAATAATTATAATATTAATTATTTTGCCCAGAGCAATTACCAAAATTAATGGAAATTCGCACTGTCTGAGCCAACCAGTAATTTAGTAATTTTGCCGTCTATGTAGCTCATGCATTTTCCTGCGCATGCAGCTTCCATCTTATTATTGTCCATATTTTTATTGGTTTCCTAAAATCCCCAGCTTTGTTTCAAGGAAAAGAGTTGCAATAAGTTATTATAATTATGCTTCAAGATCATGTGCTTCTGAATCCACTTAAGGCCACTTTATTGCGCACATGTTCTGCACATCTCCAGACAATCGAATTTCCTATGGGTGGCGCTTATTATACAGAGATATTTTTGCATGGTTTAAAACTATGCGGAGAAAGCAGAACTTAGCAAGTGCTCTTGGTATCCAAAAAGAAAATTGGGGGTAACCTCACATTTTCCAGAAATAATTAAGCTTCAAATTGGAAAACAATGCCATACATTGCTTTGTATTTTAAGCTTTTTACAAATATTGTAGATTAATTATCTCCAAGAAATGGGTGGTTACCCCCAATTTTCTTTTTGGATTTCAATAACACTTGTTAAGATCTGCTTTTCCTGCATATTCAGTAAACCATGCAAAAAAACCTTTGAATTAGGAGACATCGTCCTTAATGTGGTATTTTTGTGAGGCTCTCCAAGGGGTAAGGCTCTCAGGTGACACCGCCAAAATGTCAGGAGAAACAAGAGGTACTTGTACTATATACACCAACGAAATTGGTAGGTAAAGTCCGCTACGAGCCTAGAAGGCCCATCAGGCCGGCGCATATCTCCGGTTTCTGTAGCATGAAGCGGCTAGGACTACTCCCCCCTGGATGGGATGCCAGTCCATTGGGTTCATTAATAAACATCAATTTTCTGAACACCAGCAGTTTCACTAAAATTAGTTGAAGCTGGCGGTTGCTTTGCCCCTTGATGGCCCCTTTCTCTAGGGATGTCTGTGAGCATGCCATTTTTAAAAGGCTCCAAAAAAACACATTTCAAAAGCAAAGTGGATGATCATGTTCTGACGACTTCATGCTCCCATTGTCCAAGCGAGTTTTAATCTTAGGTTTGAAAGAATTGGCCTTTAATTTTTTTTCAGTTTTGGCAAAAATTTAAAGTAGCCAACTTCTCTGATTGAGGTTAAGCCAAAATGCTTTTTGTCGGCTGTCAGTACTTAAAGGGGCAAGGTCACGCAATTTTAGGCAATTTCAGCACTGTCGAATGGTCATAGAATTAACTAAAATATCAAAATAACTGTTCAAAACTATAGAAGAACTCTAACAAAACACAGGGAAGCCAAGAAGGGACATGGATGGACAAAATTGGAGAGGATTGAAATGGATTGAATTAGGGTAAATTTGAAAAACGTCAGCCCACCTTTTTTCAAATTTATATCAATCTATATCAAAATGTCATTTACAGACTCTTGGTCTGCCAATTTGACGTTTAGAACTCATAATTAAGAAAATTAAGCAAAATTACCTAAAATAGCGTGACCTAGCCCCTTTAATTAAATCACTGCAACACAAACAAAGTTTGTTGAGGTCGGAATAGCTAAGGACTTTTTACATGTAGATCTAAAATGGCTACGTCGACCAAATAGTCACAACAAAATATACATGTAACTTTGCTCCATCGTAAGTCTTTCGTGATTTTTCCTCCTCGTTTTCAACATACTATGTTAGCAAAGTGTGCTAAAAATAAATTGGTATGAGTGGTTTCAAAGTAAAAATACAGAATGACAGACTCTCTATTGTATGCTAACAGTTTTTGTCAGAACCCCAAATTTGGTGATTTTTCGTCGTCAATAATTATGCAGGTAGCACAAGAATACATACTAAAAAATGCCTGCTGCATGTGCAGCACGACTATTTTTCCTCTTTTAACAAAATATTAATGATGTTCTTGTTTTGCGGTATTTTCTTTGATGACTACGCCATAGATCTTAAAGTCTCTACTGGCAAAAAGAATCAGCAGAAGAGAAAGGACCATGGGATGATATTGGCTCACAAATATGAAGAAGGAAACAGAAATTGTAGTAAATAGCCCTGGACATTGTGAACACTTAAAAAAAAAAAAAACAGTGAAATTTGACCATGTTAGTAAGATCAACATTTCGACATGGTTGATTTTGTTGAAAGGCCAAAACAAAGTGAAATAATTTTGTATAGCAAACATGAATGTACAGTACACAAAATTGGCAAATGGACTCAGTACTTGTTTTAGGATAGTTCCTTCCGGCTTCTCAGCACCAACACAACCTGTACGTCCACTTTTCTCTTTCTTTGATACCGAATACGGCTTTGGCTTGGATGGTGAACATGGTTTGGAAGGACTTGCAGGTGGAGGAGCAATCTCGTAAATGCACTCTGGTTCATGTTCACGCCCTGGCGACATCTGGAGTACTTGACTTTCTGCATTTGTGGAAGCATTCACTGCACTCTGGACATTTTCAATATTTGAGTAAGTTAGATCTTCTGGGTTAACATTGACTCGCTTGCTTTCATTGTTTGTGTCATTTGTGGAAGTACTCATTGAAATGTGAACACCCTCAATATTTGAGTAAGTTAGATCTTCTGGGTTAACAGTGACTTGACTGCTTTCGTTGTTTGTGCTTTGGCCAGTAACAGCAGTTGGGTCATCTTTGCTGACGTGTTGTTGCTCAATGAATTCCCCATCATTTGGAGAATCTTTTTTCTTGTTATCACCACTAATGACATCAATGCCTGACCAAGAAGGGAGATAAACCTCAGAGGATCCTTCGTTGCAAAGTTGCTGTGAAGCAAACATTTAAAATAATTATTATTGGCTTGTCAAAAAGAATTTCATCATTACTAGGTAAACTAGCTAGTATCATCACAACGTAAAGGCCTGGCCAAATGCTCGCAACATTTCAACGCAATATCTCGCAACATTGTTGCAGGATGTTGCGACATGTGTTGAGCGGGGTGGCCAAATGCACGCAACATTTTCAAACATTTTCAACGCAACATGTCAATGTTCATGTGCCTCGGACCCCTGGCGCGCAAGAAATGGACCTAGTGCAACAATGTTGTGTGAACGTGGCCAAACAAGTACAACATCTGTCATCATGCAACATCCAAGATTATGTTGTACGAAAGATTTGACCGTTTTCAAATTTGATCCAACATCATCCAACATGTTGTTGCGTTGAAATGTTGCGAGCGTTTGACCAGGCATTAATCATTGCATCACGTACACTCTGTACACTGTACATGAATTATTATATAACATAATAATTTTTACTGTTATTTATTATGCATGTACATGTACATAAAATATAATAATAATAATAATAATAATAATGATAATGATAACAACAACAACAACATTATTATTATTATTATTATTATTCAATAATTTTTCTTAACAATACTGGGAGAAGAATATCAGCTGGGTGAGATGTGTTACTGAGTCGTACAATAACTGGATATTCAGGGTTTTTGATAGCTTTTCAAAGTACTGCATAAAAATTTAATTTTGTTTACATGCATACTTAACTTTGGAGAAAAATAAGAAAAGTAAACTTATTACAGGAATGAAATGCCAACAAATTGATTATTCTGTTTGGTAAGCAAAATGAAGGCGATGTGACTTCATTTTAGTTTGAAGGATTTATTGCATGTGATTGTATTGTGTTTCTTCAGCCCATGGCTTCCTGAGATAGTCCGGCAGTACCCAAGTCCAAAAAGAAAAATAAAGAAGGACAAAAAAGAAGCCAACAAGTCAACAAATTTAAACAATTTATAGCGTCAAAGTAGCAGACATGAAATGTTAAACAACCAGACAAAACGTCCAAACAAATCCCTGGATATTGAGTGCAACAAAAACACATTTTAAACTTGTTTCCAGTCATGCACACATTTCTATTATTTAAGTCATTATTAGAAATATTTTCCCCTACTCTGTCACATAGCCTTTCGTGGTCTAGTGGTCATTACAAGTGCAGCCTCTGAATGAGGAGATACAGAGTTTGATTTTTCCTTTGGGTAATTTTTTATTTAAGTCTCTCTACCATAATTTAGCAGTCCCGCAAGCAAAGAAGTGTTACGCTTGGGCAGGAAAATCACAGCCCCCCAAAAGAATAAATAAAAAGAGAAGAGTCACAGCTTTGCTTGCAGAACAAAGTACTGTAATCATAATTTCTGAACAAGAAAATTCTTTACCTGTATGAAACAACGCAAGAGCCTGCTTCTTAGTCTTGCAACTTTACATTGGCTTGAAATAAGTTTCTGAGTAACATCAATATGTTTTCCCTTCCATCCACTGAGAGAAAAATGGTGCAGATCATAATTTCTAAACAAGTACCACAAAAATTACCCTGGTACTAATATTAGTAGTTCCATTTATAAAACATCTGGAAATGTTATAAAAATGAAACTGAACTGCCCTGGACTGTTCCCACTGAGCAGTAAAACCTAATTGTCTGGCATTGGACAGAGTAATTAAAATCCATTAATGGGACATACTCACATAGTGTTTCAGTGAGTGATTAACCCATTGACTCCTGGGGGTTCCCCATTGACAAGTAAAATCGTCTGGTGTTAGACAGAGTGAAATACTAACTTAAAGTCTGACCGGTCTAGGCCGGTTTAGGGGTGAATGGGTTACATTAGTTTGTGACTGGGTTTGTGCC
This sequence comes from Montipora sp. Colony 1 RG-2022, assembly GCA_023091755.1. Taxonomy (NCBI): domain Eukaryota; kingdom Metazoa; phylum Cnidaria; class Anthozoa; order Scleractinia; family Acroporidae; genus Montipora; species Montipora sp. Colony 1 RG-2022. The sequence continues at coordinate 63,969 of JALIRR010001645.1, forward strand.
TGGGGAACGCATCGGAAACTCGTGTATTTTTTGCAGAACAAGTGAATAAGATCGCGACGTTATTTTTCTACATGCCGAAGGATAATGAAGATAATATTTTTTTCGCGGGCCAAGAACATTGAAAGCTTGCTTAGAGTCGACATGAATATTGCGTACAAAGGCTCTGTTAGCGGAATTGTTCATTTCTTCGAGACATAAATCGCTTTCTCGAGTTCTTCTCGAGTTTATGCATATTCCAAAGTCCATCTTTCTCGACTCTTGACGAGTAAAATCGTCTCGCATTGGACAGAGTCAAATCCATTAAGTCCCATCTCCTAAGAGTCAATGGGTTATTAAAATTTAATATGACAGTTTCACTGCCCTCTGAGAATAAATTATTTCAAAACCCAACAGAATGAAGGAGCTACTATGAGGGTGTCATTGGGGTTAACTGTTTAGCGTATAAAGACGTTTTTGGCTGTCGTAACCGTATAAACAACAAAATATGAACTGACTAACGTATAAAAGAAGATCGACTTTTTAGTGTATGCAGGTAGGTACATAATGACCAAAGGGTGCAGACTTTCTAGGATAAATAACATTAATTTTTTGACCTTGCCTAACACTTCTGGAGACTTTTTTACCTTCTATTTCTATGTTGCATGTCCTGTTGGAGATTGCATGACTTCCCTTGTCTCATTTCGTGACATGCTCTGAGCCTGCGCTTTTAGTTACCAGTCCCACGCTTCTTAGACTCTCCACTCATAAAAGTCATAAAATCATCTAAATTTGTTTGACTAATCGCCTTTTTACAGTTTACTGACTACTGGTAAATGGCTTTTTTTCGGCTGTTTCTTGACTAGAGCCATACCCCATTGACACTCTCTACTATACCAAAATATCACCTAAGAACATACACCTTCATGGAAACTGGACAGTGTGGGTGTCTAAAAAGAAAATTGAAAATTTACCATTGGGCGCACGCTCATTCCACCTAACCTTGAATTTGGTCTATTTGTCATTGTCCAGGAAGAGAATGGAAAGCCAATGAAGTGAAATGTAGTTACTCACGGCGGTCACAATTAAGGATCTGTTATTTATGTCCACTAAACCTATTGTTTAGTGAAGTTCTAATTTTTATTGATGTCATCATTGCATCAAAGAATTATAACCCTGTGCAATCAATAAGAGGTCTTCTGTTTAATGCATAGTGCATATTTTTTTGGTTTAAAATTATTTTTTCAAAGTTGTTCAATTTTGATTTTTCTTTGTCTAATTAGCAATATTCATTATCATAATCTGAAACAAAGGAAAACAAAATTGAACTGGATCAAATTTTGAACCAGGAAAAAAAATTGAATAACAACAAATACATGGATCCATATAGGCCTTATCATGATTTGGACCATCATTTTGATGGGTAGGCAAAGCGTAAAGAATTTGTAGTGTTTACATGGGGATCCGATGTCAAAGAATTTTTGGTAAACGCTAGTTTTAAAAAATTATGAATCGTGAACTAAAGGTACATGGTAAAGGATTATACTGACCAATTTTTTGGGCCTTCGTTAAAAGCTGTGTGGTAGCGTTTTCGATTTTTCCAAGAAATACATTTGTCTGTAATAACTATTGTTACTGAAAATTCACGGGAAAAAATTACAGGCAAATATATATGAAAAAATTGAAAATGCTGCTGGGCAACTTCTGTAAAAGGTTAGTGCCTAAAATTATTTTGGTCTGTATAATCTTTTGCCCTGTACCTTCAGATCTCAATTCATAAAATAATTTTTCAGAACTAGCGTTTAACGAAAATTATTTGACATCGGATCTTCATATAAGTTTACACTACAAATTCTTTACGCTTTTCCTACCCGTCAAAATAGCGGTCAAAACCCTGATAAGACATATTAAAATATTTCTCCCAGAACTCATCCTAGTTAGTAACAGGAAGCATTACATGACACTGCAAAAAATGGATGCGAAGGAGACTGCATCCTAGTAGGATCTTTTAGGACCTTAAAAGATCTTCAGATATCTACATTACATGTAAGATGACATTACCTTTGAATGGATTTCAGATTCTCTAAACATTTCCAGATTTGTTTTTCTAAATCAATATGCCTTTGGAGTATTAAAACTGCAGCTTCTAGTTCCTGAAAAGAAAGAACAAAAATAAAAGTCAACTGATAATAAGATATATTGTAGTTAAGTATAATAAGCAATTTGTAGACTAGTTAACACAAGGAAGAGTGTCAGTGCCTTTTTGTTAGCAGTTTTGTTAAACTTCTGCCATGTTTCCACATGCTCATGGATGGTGAAGCATTGATGTAAGCGGGAATGGAGGGCAATTCAAAGGAGATATTTTTTCCCCTCCCCAAACTGTCTGTTTGCACAGTTTTCAGCAGTGTGGTGGGTGTCTGTCTTCCTTACCGTGTGGGGACTCATGGCTAGGTTGGCAGGATTGCCAGCATTGGGAGCCATCTCCATTTATAAAATAATTAGGATAGTATGCGAACTCGGGGGAGTTGGGAGAATTATCGAAAGTTATGCAAACCCTTGACTGTGTTTGGGTTTGCATGACTGTCTCAAATTCTCCCATCCAGAGTTCTCCTTATCAGGCGGTAACCGGTAAAATTTACCGCTTGTAAGAGCACTTATTACCGCCTGCAAACGCTCAGAAGTCGCATATCCTTTGCAGAACGTCCAACATTAACCAAATGCTTTTATACCGGTTTGAAAAGGTCCCTTACCAGTTGTGCTGAAAACTAGGGAGAACCCTGCCCATCTCCCCCTCACGTTTAGGTAAGGCTATGGAAACATGGAAAACGTCCTCTATGGCTTAAATAAGGCCTGTTTATATGGTCTTGGGTACCCGACACAACCCTCCCCCTGAGTTACCCTGGGCAAGATATTTTTCCACTCATTTGTTTAAAAATTTTATCAACCATTTACATGAGGTGGGCGAGACAACTTGGGAGGGCGAAAGAACTCAGGGAGGTGAGTTGTCTCACCTTGGCAGGTAGGGTAACCTTGGCAGAAGACACAACTTTTTTGCATGTAAACAGTTTGGCTCGACTACCCGAGGTGAGACAGCAAAATCTTAATTAAATGCGCACGCATAAAATAAAAATCAAAGAAGCAACAATTTGGGGGCTTATACATGTTTTTCGCATTTGCTTTTGAATGAAAAGGTTTTTCCAACCAAAAAATTTCCATTTTTGACACCGAATCTGTTTACATACAAAAGTACATGTAAGTGTTTTAAAACAGATTTTTATGAGACAAGAGGCGTGGAAATAGAATTCAAATAAAAACATTTCCATTTCGAAGACTCTTTCCAAGTCGACCACTCGTGCTAAATAACACCCCATATAGTTACACATGTACATGAGATGGGCTCGACAGGTTATAAACCTTATCCCAAAAGACTTGAAAGTCTTGCTGTTTGCAGGTGAAATTATAAAGGAAGCACTTTCTTTCTTCTTAGTGTTGATCTTGCCAGGGTCTCACCCAAGGAACCCACCGCCATAGGCATAAAAGTCCAGTGGATTCTGGACTGAACCAACTGATCTGTGGTCATTACTTACTCTAGATTTAAGATTCCTAAGCAGGTGGTCAAATTCTTGATCAGTACATCCACAGACTTTGTCACTTTTTGTCCATTCATTACAGTCTATAAAGGAATTTTAACATTGAGATCTACTGTACACCTGTATAGGGAACGTGGAGTCATAACAAATATACTAATGATGATGATGATGATAATAATGTTGTGCCGGATGACCGGAATATTGTGACGAGCGAGGCTCAAGCAGTTCCAGGATTTAGCTTTTGAGAGTACGGCGGATACACCAAGTAGAAGTTGTAGTGGTGCCATTGGTCATAGGGGCCCTTGGAACAGTCTAGAAAGACTTTGCAAATTGGCAGGGGTATGACGGTTACTACATACATGTATACCGGATATAACTGGAAGTGCCCAGATGTCGACCTTGTTGGGAACAGCACATATTCTCAGAAAGGTGTTGCATCTCTGAGCTGCGGGAGGGCGCTCAGAATACTGTATAACTCTATACTGTGGATAAGTCACCGTCGGGAGTACAAAAATATAATCTTACGTATGTAGTGTTACTCCATGTTAATTGTTAAACGTTGGCTAGGGTCTCTCTCGGCGCCTTTACTTAGATGTACATAGACTTTGCATACTCACAGTTAAACGAGCAAATATTAAATTCTTTGCACAAATTAAACTCATACTGTCTGATGGCGACTAGAGCTTTGATTTACTCAGGACGTTACAAGTCGATAATTTCGATAGTCGATAAAAGTCGATCGTTGTCGATCAAATTCGATACTAATCAATCGACAAATATCGGATGTCGATAAAAGTCGATCACACAATTTTTTGTGATTATCAACTTTGATCGACTTTGATCGATTTCAATCGACAAGTATCGGAAATACAAAAAAAAAGGTTTATGGCGGGAGACGAGGCTACAGTTGCCAAGAACAGTTTAATGAAGCAGGATTGGCTATGCCAAGACTTTATTTTACCGATTTACATTTATTTATTGATTTACAGTTTTTTATTCAACTTTATTGCCATACGGATTTACTTTAAAGCTGTTTACATTTTCGTAGGCGATTGAAAAATGTGTCAGCATTCTTGTCGATAAAATCGATATTCAGTTGAAAATCTTGTGATTATCGACTTTTATCGACAAATTAAACTTGTCGATTGACAATTATCGACAAATATCGAGTATTATCGACTTATCGACTACGTTTTCGATGATCGACTTTGATCGACTTGTAACGTCCTGATTTACTGGGGCCCGGACTGCTTGCTTGAATCAAGAAAACAGGACAAGAGCATGATCAAAAAATACCTTTGGAGCTTCGAAAAACCTCTTTGAGTTTTCCCAGTTCACTTTCAAGTCTTGACATTATTCCAATTACTGACTTTGAGGTAGGATTTAAAAGTTAACTTTACTTCGCATTACAGCTGTAGGCTAATAGCTGGCAAAGCGTTCATGTTAGGCCCATAAGACGTCCCATACATTACAACTTTAAATGCGGTATATACCACACGAAGTGTCCTTTTAGACCAACGTTAGACATCATCCACCCTAATTTACCCCAATCCGCCATAAGTTACACTAACTTCACATCGTTAACCCTCAGGTACCCTAAGTTCACCTAAGTAAACCACGTTTACCCACATCTACCCTAAGTTAACCAGCTTTCAGCACATCCACCCTAAGTTAACCAGGTTTAACCACATCTATCCTAAAATAACGTTTACCCACATTTACCCTTATTTAACCACGTTTACCCACATTTACCCTTACTTAACCACGTTAACCCACATGTACCCTAAGTGAACCCCGTTTAACCACATTTACCCTTAGTGAACCACGTTTACCCACATCTACCCTTAGTTAACCACGTTTACCTACATCTACCCTACGTAAATCACGTTTAACCACATCTACCATCTACCCTAAGTTAACCACGTTTACCTTCATCTACCCTAAGTGAACCACGTTTAACCACATCTACCCTAAGTGAACCACGTTTAACCACATCTACCCTTAGTTAACCATGTTTACCCACATGTACCCTACTTGAACCAGGTTTAACCACATCTACCCTTAGTGAAGCACGTTTACCCACATCTACCCTAAGT
>JALIRR010001646.1:10000-20000 GCA_023091755.1 Montipora sp. Colony 1 RG-2022
GTTTGGGTTTGTTGGTTTAGTTTTCCCACAAACATGGAAACAAAGCAATTATGCATATAAACAAAATGGCTACCCAGAAATCACCTATAGTTAAATGAAGTCAGCCATTGATCCAGGAGAGTATACTACACCTTGATATAATACAACGGGAAAAACTTGAAGCACAAAAGGCTTAAGATAAAAAGGATATAAATGTGTATGTACAACAAACGTAAAGCTACAAATCAGTGATGAACCTGGTAGATATATGCTCTAGTATCCGAATTGTCCATAAAACTTGCACGTGTGTTGCCACATTTTAACTTATTAGTTCACTACATGCATATTATAAGAGTCCTTGGATTGCCCAGTTGAAGTGGGGACACAATCTCTTTATTTGACTGGTCAACACTGGCTGCAAAATTTGAAGCGCCATCTGCAACAGCTGCTGCATCTACCTCTCTTTTGTTATGTTCAAGACGAAATTCCTAAAAAAGACATGGCATCGTTGTCAGACAGAAGTTTTCTTTCTCTTTTGTTTTAAAAACAGTAATCATGTTGCTAGATCAAACTTATTTTGTTTTTGCACTTTGTCTTGTTGCAGCTACATGATGAGTTGGCACATTTCAATTTGGCTGCTTTACACAGGCATGCTCCCCTTCCCTTTGCACAATAACATTGTCTCGTACACGAACATAATGTCCTATCAATAACATCTTCCTCCTGCAAAAAACAAAAACGTTATTTCCTTCTTTTTGCTTACACTTTCGGGTTTTAGAATCTATGTAGAAGCCGACAATTGCCAGCGTAGGCGAAAGTTTCTCACCTCGCCTGTTACATCAATGTTTTCATCTTCTCTGGACAATTCGCCAGCAACTAAAGATCCATAAGCATCTATGCCGGGGCTTTCGTGGATATCACCTTCTGAAATATCCATCCGCAAGTTCGGTTACGAACGAAGGAGTCTTCAAACAAACCATGAACTATGGAAGAACGACGAACAGCTTTAGCTAGCTTTCAGGTTTCGTACGAGTCGCACCATTTGGCAAATTAACTAATCAGACAACGAGTTTTAACACTGAAAGCTTTTCCAAACAAAAACAAACGGCCGTGGTGCATTCTGGCTGAAAGTGGGCCTTTAAAAGAAAACAAGGAAATCCTCAGCAAGCGAACGGAAAAGGGAAGAAGCCATTTCAGAGTCTAGTGTCAAAAGCCAGGTAATAGGAATCACGCCAAAATTCGAAATCACAGAGTACTATAGCTCGTGATGTGACAGATCGTACTTTATCTCTTTATCTCTGAAAACGAGATCATTTACATTTTGATGTACTTCATTGAAACACGCCAGCTTGCCTTAGAACCAGAATCGGCTAGAAAGGACAAACTTCAAACAAGATCTACAAGAAATTACCTGTACGTGCTCTAAACAAACTTCTGGAAAACACAAGCTGGTTATATATTTCTCCTTACTTTTACGAGAACTCATTGCGATTACATGTTTAGAACATAAGTTTCTTGTCACTGTCCAGGCACATCGAAAAACAGTTAGGCAAGTGGAGTAAAAAAAGTTCTTCTTCACTCGCATTTTAAAGCCAAACAAACCAGCAAAAGATCGATTATTTCTGTCCAAAAAGAGTACGGATGATTGTTATTTAATTCCAGTTAACAATAAAAATTCGAGTTTCATTCCTGAACAAAGAGAAAAGCGACTAAACAACTTTTTAGAAATATGCATCCACTTGAAATAACTCATCCGTAGAAATAAGAAACGATTTAGTGTCCAAGAAAAGAATTTGTGGAGTAACTTCTTCCACCAACTTTATGCTATTACTTGTGTACCGTTTTGTTGTTATTGTTCTTTCTCTCTTCTTTCGTTTCTGTTCTTCTGTCATAGGCCGTCCAGGCAACTTGCAACCTTAGTATACCAAAACTGCAATTAAAACAAATTAAAAATAAACACTCAGCTATATCGCTCCAATGCTTGACTACAGCTATATTATGTTAAACCTGGATTGAAACCAGCGAAAAATGCAAGAAAAATATATTTTCCAAACCGTACCTGAACACGAAATACATAGACTGTCAAGAGCTTTGCTGACGTAGCATGGCTGTGTAGCCGCGTCGAGCCACAGAAAAAGCGTGAAAAATTAAGCCTTGTTCAGGTGTGAGTGTGAGTGTCTGACCTGGCTTGAGCCTGTGATCCAATGAACAACCAGTCCTGGGTCAGCGGTCAACTTAACAAAACCAGCTGACCTCGATAAGGTCTCACTTGAGCCCGCGGTATGGTCACGTGATACTGGTCAGCGGATACCTTGTTTTGATAGGTGTCAATTGACCATAACATTGATGTCCAATATCAAAGATGTATGCTTAAACTAGCTATAGTGTAAACTGGAGTATTGCCCCTCGATGAGCTCTAAACTTGGGCCCATGATATGGTTACGTGATACTGGTCACATTGGCATACATTGAGGGGCGGATGGACGGACGTACGTATGGACGTTCATGAAGTCATAGCTATAAAACCAAATTTTCTCACATTGATGGGTTACCATATTTTCTTAGCTATGGTGCTCCGCGCTAAAATTACTTTTCTGAGTAATTTAAGGTCACTGACCCGATTATATCATGTTTTTACCACTAACACTGGATGGTCTGTAAAATGAATTTGCAAAGAAAATCCATCTTCTGTTAGCTTACAACTTTTGTTCGCCGGACTTGCAAGTAAAGAATCATTTCTATTGATTGATTGCTACTTGTTTTGTAGAGGCGGAGTACATAATAATACATTTTTCGTTTTATTTCGCTTAGTTTCTTTTTGTGAGTCTTTTTTCATCATTTCAGAGGAAAAACACCTTTTCTCTGAGCTTGCTTGGATGCTTTGTGGAGAATATCATTCCTTTATCCCTCTCATACACTTTCTGGTTTAATTGCTTCCTAATACCAAGAGGTCAGGCCATAGCATAGCATAGCGTAGCATAGCACTTTGCATACTTAATAAAATTATTATAGCCCTCATTTAGATACCTTTGTCAACAATGGAACCTGTTTTGTATCTTTCAAGGACTTGGCAATCCTTTTCCCACTTGCTAGAGTCAATTATATAATCTTAAAAAAAAATACTGAGATGCAATGTACTAATGCACTGTTCCTTAGGTCCACAGAAGGCTTAGTACATGTGCAGTGCATTTACCATGTACACTTATTGCTCTCCTTGTTAGATTAAGTCCGCATCTGATGAGTGGCAATGGACTGTCCAGGAGAAGCAAGTGCTTGTCAGGGTCTTGTGTGAACATCTGATCATCAGCAAGTGCAAGGCATCTCTGGATCAGTTTGTGGAAGGCTTCAAATCAGTCGATGCCCATTTGTTTGAGTGCATCAAAAGCAATGCCCCACTGTTTCGGGATTTATTTTGTCAAAGTGAGGAGCAACTCACTGCAAGCAAATTCTGGGAGCTATTCAATGTCTGCTCTTCTCCACAATGACCAAGAGCGAGAAGAACAGACTTGGTTGTGGTGGGAGGAGCTCATAGATGAGGGCACAATTCCCTTCCCTAAGTTGCTTGAATTTGTGTCAGGATGTGGTGAAGTTCCGCCCTTTGGCTTTGACAAGAAGATAGACATCAAGTTTTACAACCAAGATGGCAAAGCAAGACGATTCGCTTGGACTTCGACATGTTCTTTGGAGATGTCACTTCCACGTACATCTATCCCGATTTTAAAGAACTTATAGAACAAGCTCTTTCGTGCACTTGTGGTTTTGGTCAAATATGAAAGCGAACTCGCAAACGAAAAAATGTTTGTTTTCTTGTAGTTCTTTGTTACTGCTTTTGTCACAAATTATACGACCACTTTATTGTTCCTTGTGTCCAGAAAGTTATATGCGGTATCTGAAGCATGATTTCTTTCCATTTCTAATATATATTTCACACATTCAAACAGCTGTAATCACATTGCTTATGCCAGTCTTGTAGCCATTACAAGCATGTGATGTTACACAAATCGGGATTTCTTATCTTATAGTTTTGTTTTGCTAGTTCAGTTGATCCCATAGTAATAATTACGTATGAGAAAAATCTTAGCAAATTTGCAGAGGTTTTTGGGTCACACGCAAGAGATAAATATAAAGTTGAAGTGCTTCCTGCCAATTTGAAGGCATTTCAAGATCTCCAAACACTTGCAAAAGGTAATCCTTAAAATCTTCATTTCCAATAATAGGTGGTTCACTTACCCTTTGATGAGCCAAATGATATCCATTGATGACACCTCCTGTTTCTTGTTTGATATCGTTCTTATGTTTTTATAGAAGTGAAAAAGGTTAAGTTAAAAGTTAACATTTTGTGTTGTACAGAAGGTAAAAGAGATACATGGGTAGATCCATTTGGTTGTGACAAATTTTGAAGGGTTATTTCATTTTTAGTTTGGTATAGATAATATTATTTATATTGTAGGCATAGGATCACGTGACACAGCTTTGTGCGCGCTAGAACGTGTGTGCTTTTGAGAGTCACCGCTTTTGTGTGTGTAATAAAAGTGACTTTGGTTCCGTAGAATACGTTTCACGGTTGCCCTGTTTACCCGTTTATTACATTGGTGGCAGCGGACGGAATCATTATGAGTGGAAAGGAAGAAGAGACTGCCGGTCCCAGTGGAAAAGAACCGAAAATGTCTTCCCACGCGCCCAGCGAGAAGGGAGCCATCGGTGGTCACGCTGTCAAAACCGAAACGACTTCAGCTCCGCCACAGGGAGAAACTGGTGCTATCATAAATGAGCTTATTAGTGCAATGACCCAGGTTTTTAAACAGTCTTTGGATAAGCCAAGTCCTGGCGATTCAATCAGCAGAAATGTTGCTCTGAAGCAGCCGAAACCATATTCGCTCGGTCAGAATTTCAAGGTATGGCTGTCGCAATTTGACGAATATTCAAAGCTGGCTAACATTCCTGAAGCGAAGAAAAAAGCATTTCTAGTCACCTTGCTAGACCAAACAGCATATCGAGCCGTTCAACTTCTCAGAATCCCCGAGACCGCTTCGTATCAGGACTTTTTGCAGCGTGTCATGGCTCGTTTTGACTCAGGCAAATCCCCGGGGGATTACAAACTGCTTCTTCGAGCTCGACAACAAAACAGCAACGAGGACGTAGAAATGTACGCTGATAATCTTCTGGAGTTAGCCGAGAACGCCTACCCCGATGCTGATTACCGTTTCAAGGAGGAAATAGCAAAAGACCGATTTTTGGAGGGTGTTCGCTGCAGTGATGGATGTCGTGAACAGTTGTTTATCAAACAACCCGATAGCCTTTCAGCCGCCGTTCGACTGGTACGACAACTAGAAAGTGCCCGTGCAGCTTCACGTAACTCGGCTGAAAACAAACCACCGCGATCTCAGTTGAATGTTGTAGAGGAGAGTGAAAATGCTCTCGAAGTCTCAGAGCTAAGGAGCTTGATGGCATCCATAAATTCGCGGCTCGAGAGGTTGGAAAAACAGCAAGAAGAACCGCGCAGACGTTCGCTCGGGAGATCTTCAAGAGTTAGATGTTATCGTTGTCAGAATTATGGCCATTATGCCCGAGATTGCTTCAGTTCATCGGGAAACGGACAGAGGGGCCTGCCGAGGGTCGACCAGTCCCCTTGAACAATTCAAAGACCCGAAGCTCATGCGATGACAAGGAGTTTGGAAAGGAAAACTTGTTTGTATTGAGCGGCCGTGGTGTTTATGTTTCCGGTCTGATCAATCACATTCGCGTGTCACTCCTTTTGGATACTGGCGCGACTTCGAGCATCCTAAATGAAGAAACGTGGAAGAAGAGTGGTCAATACCGCCCGGAAAAGCTTCGAAAATTCAATGCGACGCTGACTGTCGCAAATGGAGAAAAGTTAGCCGTACAGGGCAGAGCAGTAATAAACGTGCGCTTCGGAAATTCACTTTTCAAAGTACCCATGTTGGTTGTCCGTGACATTCCTCACGCATGTATTCTGGGGTCGGATTTCTTCGAACGGGAATCTTGCCGAATCTTGTACGATGTTGGAACGTTCGTGGTTCAAGGTGAAGAAATCCCAATCTTTTATCAGCGAAAGGCACCAAGCATCTGCCGTGTCGTAGTTGAAGAGGAAGTTGAGTTAAAAGCGGGAACCGAAGTGGTTTTGTGTGGAAAATTGGAACCCGGTTTTGAGCGGAACGACGGGACTCCCGGGATGCTGGAAGGATCCCGGAAAAACACAGCGGAAAAGCTCGCAAGCAGGTTCTGCATAGCACGCACCTTGACCGTTCCAAAGGAAGGGAAAACTCCTGTCCGCATGGCAAATTTCTCAGAGCAAACTATGTTGTTGAGGCCAGGCCAAACTGTGGCTCAGTTTTACCCCCTTGATCACATCGACGCTTCAGTAAATTTGTTCGAGTTGGAGGAAACCTGCACAGAAAACAAGGCAAAACAAGATGTTCGGGTGGAAACGCCTTCCCCTGAACCGCCTGTTTGGAAACGAGGGATTCGTGCTGACTTCTCTGGACTTTCAGAGGGGGAGAGGCAATCTTTTAATGGCCTCCTAGAAGAATACAGAGATCTATTCGCCGTTGGGGATGGCAACTTAGGCCGTACCCATTTGTTAGAACACACCATTGACACCGGTCCAGCCACCCCAGTCAAGCAGGCACCTCGTCGACTTCCCCCGTTTAAACGAGACGAGGTTGATAGACAGCTCTCAGAGCTCTTAACGCAAGGAAGAATTGAACCATCTAACAGCCCCTGGAGCAGCCCTATTGTCTTGGCCAAAAAGCATGATGGAAGCTACCGTCTGTGTATAGACTACAGGAAGCTTAATGCTGTAACTGTTAAAGATGCCCAACCCCTTCCGAGGTCAGATGACATCTTGGAATCCTTGGGTGGTGCAAAGTGGTTTAGCTGCCTTGACCTAGCCTCTGGGTACTGGCAAGTTCCCGTCGCAAAGAAGGACCGCCCAAAAACTGCATTCGTCACACATCGGGGTCAGTTTCAGTGGACCTGCCTACCCTTTGGGGTAACCAATGGACCTGGAACCTTCACCCGGCTGATGAATCTTGCCCTTCAAGGTCTTACTTGGAGAGAGTGTCTGGTCTACTTAGATGACATTATCATCATGTCAGGCACCTTTGATGAACACCTGTCCCACCTCCGTTCTGTTTTCGAAAGGCTGCGAGATGCCGGGTTGAAATTAAAATCGTCAAAGTGCATCTTCCTCCAGCGGCAAGTTTCTTTCTTGGGGCATGTAGTCTCAGCCGACGGGATACAGACCGACCCCGAGAAAATAGCAGCTGTCCGTGACTGGCCAACTCCCACAAGTATTTCTGAGCTGAAAGGGTTCTTGGGCCTTGTGACATACTACAGACGATTCATCCCTGGTTTTTCTGCGATAGCAGAACCCCTAAACTACCTGACAAGGAAAGATGTGGAGTTTAAGTGGGGACTGCAACAAGAGAGTGCCTTCTGTGAACTGAAACATCGCCTCGTGAACCCACCAGTATTGGCGTATCCAGATTTCAGCGAAAACAGCGGCCACTTCATCCTTGATACTGATGCAAGTAGTGGTCATGGTATTGGTGCTGTACTCTCTCAAAAGCAACCTGATGGTACCGAGCGTGTTCTTGCTTATGGGAGTCGTGCATTACACCGCCACGAAAGAAATTATTGTGCCACCCGTCTTGAAATGCTTGCTCTGGTTGACTTCATTGATCACTTTCGTTATTACCTTCTTGGACGAAACTTTCTTGTGCGGACAGACCATCACGCCTTGAAGTGGCTGATGTCATTTAAACAACCAGAGGGACAGGTAGCTCGTTGGCTGGAGAGGCTCCAGGAATACGACTTCACTGTTGAACACCGCCCTGGACTGAGTCATGCTAACGCGGATGCATTATCTCGCAGGCCGAGACGAAAACATGGAAGTTGCCCATCATGTGGTGATACTGAATATGTTTCCGCAGCATTCCTACAACAAAGCGAGTCGAAAGAGGGGACGTCCAAGACCCAGGAAAAGAAATTCTCATGGACTATGGGCGAAATTGCCCAAGCCCAACGCAGTGACCCAGATATTAACTCCGTGATTGCAAGGATGGGAGAAAGCAAACCCAAACCATCACCTGGCGAACTTCTTTCTCTGAGTCCTATCTCCAGGGCAATAGGGGTGCAACACGAATTACTGGAGTTAAAGGATAATGTACTGCGAATTTGCCCAAAGGAGAGGTCAAAGAAACTGAAACCCAGGATCGTCTTCCCAGAACCTCTTGCAAAACCAGCACTGCAATGGTTACACGATGGGCTAGAAGGGAGCCACCTAGGACAGCTCAAGACGTTACGGAAAGTTCAAGCCAGATCAAGGAGGCCTGGCCTTGCAAAAGCTGTGAAAGACCATTGTACCGCAATGTTTAACCTGTGCCGAATGCAAGCCCCCCAGGAAAACGCCCAAGGCACCGCTCCACCCTATTCCTTCAGCGACTTCTCATTGACATTGTTGGCCCACTTCCCAGAACCAAACGTGGTAACCGTTACATCTTGACTGCCCAGTGTTCGTTTACAAAGTGGGTTGAGGCCAATGCCATACCAAACCAGAGAGCAAAAACCTGCGCGAGAGCCCTGATGGACGACTGGGTTTATCGGTATGGTGCCCGGGTTCCATCCATTCCGACCAAGGGCGTAATTTTGAGTCCCGCATCTTTGGTGAGCTTTGCAAAATGCACGAAATCCGAACAACCAGAACAACAGCGTATCACCCAGCAGGAAATGGACAGGCGGAGAATGCCAACAAGTGCATCAAGGGGCTCTCTTAATGGCAATACTGAACAGCGAGCCAGAAACATGGGACCAGCACCTTGGGCCTTGTATGAGGGCATACCGAAGTAGTGAGCACATCTCCACTGGGTATACCCCTTTCACCCTTATGTTTGGCAGGGAGATGCGGCTTCCCTTAGATGTTATGGTGGGTGTCCCAGAAGAAACACCTGACCATTATGGAGATTATGTGTTGCAGTTGAAGAGTCAGCTCTCTGCTTTCCAGGATGTCCGGGAGCACCTGAGAACGGCACAGCACAGACAGAAAGAGTATTTTGACCGTGGAGTCAAAGAGCGCATCTACCAGCCCGGAGATCAGGTATTCCTGTTCGACCCTCAGCTGAGACCTGGTGAGGCCGCCAAATTTCACCGGAAATGGAAGGGGCCTTACAACGTGTTGGAACGTACAACTGAGGTCAACTACTGCATCAAGAGACCACGAGACCCTGTAAGTCGCTCAAAGGTTGTACATTTTGACAACTTAAAGTGAGCATACTATTTTTGTTACCATGGCAACATACTGGGTTCCAGACCTCCCTGATATTAAAAGCTTTGCAGACCACCTTTGGCGTTCTGTTTTGATATTTGCAAATGGTGCCTCATCTGCATGATCCTGTCAGCATATAAAGATGTTAGGTCGAGTTTGTGGCCTTAGTAAATGTATTTCTAGCCTGAGATCACCAAAATATTGAAATCAGGTTGGAGGGGACTGGAAAAGAGTGAGTCGCCATGGGAACCAATTTCTTTACAGTCGTAGGTGTGTTGCCTTCAGAACTATCAGCTCACCAAGTTTCAATGGTCTCTGTTGCAAATTGACCGAGATAGCTCAATTTATATTCTTGATGTTCTATTGGGTTGGGTGAATGACGTCATCAGCCTTCTCATTTGCATATTTAACACATTTTTCAAACTTAAATATCTCTGGAACCAATGCAGATATTTCCAAACAGTAAACAGCGTTTTTAATGTTTCATGGTACTCTATGTGATAAACCAAAAAACTCAAGGGATAAAAATTTGATCACAGTAGCACTTTAAAGCTATACCAACGTGGGAACCCAGAGAAGGACTTGAGTCGGAGGAACCAAACTGGCAATCGAGGCCACCTGGAGAAGGAGAGGGAAGATGTGCTTGAATCTCCTGAGGGGAGTGGCACCATTTGCAGAGATGACTTAAGTGAAGACAGAGATGTAGATGAACCTCCAGACTTCCGCCTTCCCATA
>JALIRR010001646.1:27500-30000 GCA_023091755.1 Montipora sp. Colony 1 RG-2022
AACTGACTTTCCCTCAAAATCCAGGTAAATACTTGTCATACTACAAGTTAATGTCATCACAATATCATTTTTGCTATTCTTTCTTTAATTGAATTAGATACCTTGGACTACAAGACCTTGATTCTTCTGTTAATCAAGAATAATGATGAAGCATTCATGTTAGGAGGCAGAGGTGTCAGTGTCGAGTTCTGCTTCATTTGTGATGCTATCAGGGTCATCAGTCCTTTTTGCGCCATGGGACGCACAAGGCCTCTACAGTCTCTCTCCAGCGGGAGCGGTCTTGTGCCACCTTTCGAATTTCACTCCAGGTCAGGTGCATGGACTTGAGTTCTTTCTCCACTGACCTTCGCCAAGTTATTCTCGGCCTTCCCCATTGTCTTTTCCCCTCTGGTGTCCAGAACAAACTTTCTTTAGCAACATCGCCATCAGGGTAAGCACTCATAATTATAATTTAAAAAGAATGAAACTTGTGCTCTTAAGATTAAACTTCCTGCTAAGACTCATTTGAGAAAGCACTCTGACGGTTTCCAATATATCTATGGCTTTTTGAAACGTAATTTAAGCAGACTTGTCTACTCACTTAAAGCTGTTAGTCACGCAGTTTTGAGATTTTGTGACCTTTTAAATTTAAATTCTTGTTAGGGTTGTAAGTGTCATGATGTGGCGCCAGACAAAACATGTTGAGAGTGCCTTAGAACCAAATGCAATATAGGCAGGTATGTAAATATTCGATTGCAGTTCATCAAAGCAGAGCTGCGCACGTGTGCTGAGCACCATTAGTAATAGAACATGGTAACTCATCTATGAGAGAAAATTTAATTTTGGTCACCGTACAACCATATGTCCACTCTTCCACGCATGCCAATGTGAAACTCTGGTGTAACCCGCTTTTTTTTGTGTGAACATCTTTGATATTAGACATCCATGTTATGGTTGATTGACACCTGTCAAAACAAGGCATCTGCTGACCAGTATAACACGACCATATCGCAGACTCAAGTGTAAAGCTCATGGAGGTCATTTTTTGTGTGTCAAGTTGACTACTGATCAGGTACTGGTTTTCAATTGGATCGCAGGCTCAAGCCAGCTTAACTTATTGTAAGCATAAATAACATGGTTACTCTGCTTTTTTTAGGCGTGGCTAAATCTTTATATTAATGCTATGTTCAGAATAAGTCATCTGAAGGATTGTTCTGCCTTTACAGTGATAGTAAAAACAAAGTGAAGTTGAATGTGTTGTTTAGTGGCTTTTGTAAATCAAGAACTTAATTCCCAACAAGGCAACCTGTCAGCGCATACATGCTCACACAGTCATTATATTAAGGAGCACACCATAGAAGTTTGAGTAAACAAAGCAAAGTATGTATAAAAATAAACAGATTCATCAAACTATCTTTGTTTTAATTCAGTCATACTATTTCGTGGTCTTTCCCTCTCTGTAGATCAACTGGAATGCGAGATGACCTTGTTTTTCTCTTGGATGAACAGCTCACCAGCATTCAGCTATGTGCTGTTCACATGGAGATGCCAAACACAGAGCAATTGCTGGCATCAATTGGATTTCTTGCATATAAGGTTGATTCCTTACCAGAAGCCAATACAGCCCTCAAAAACTATGGCCCAGAGTCATTTCATGCCGACCGCATCTCAGTGAAAAAGAAGTCCAATCAGCACTCTGCCATTTCAAAGCAGAATGTCCATGTCAGCTCAATGTCTGGTAAACCTGTAGTAGAAAAAAGTAGTTGTGTTGACTCCAGTGTGGTCTTTAATTCACACTTCTCTAGTTTTGAGTTGATATCATTTTATCTTGTGTATTTCAGGTCCAACTGAATTTGAAATCTTGCAACACCTTGAAGAAATTGTTTAACTTGCTCTACCACTAGACAAGTTCAAGAAACCTTACCAAAATGTGAATACAGCAACGAATTTAATTCTAAATAGAGTCACTTTTTGCCAGACCCGTATTGATGTTAGTACATTCTTTGAGTTTGTATTCTCAATAAGAACAGCGCCCAGATGATCCATCAGAGTGCGCTTTAGAAAGACAATTAACTTTTGTAAGTACATAGACACGCCTAGTGTACAATGTAAATTTACCTGCAATAAGTGACTAATTTCTAAACACACAGCCATAACAGTTTGCTTAGTAAGTTGTACTTTTGGTAACCCAGTGTAACCCAGTTTACTTTCATGTAGGCTGTACTTTTAGGTGGCACACCCATGAGTACAGTGTAGCCCAGTTTGCTTTCTTAGATTCAATTCATGTAGGCTGTACTTTAGGTGACACACCTGTGAGTACAGTGTAACCCAGTTTACTTTCTTAGATTCAATTCATGTACATGTAGGCTGTACTTTAGGTGGCACACCCATGAGTACAGTGTAACCCAGTTTGCTTTCTTAGATTCAATTCATGTACATGTAGGCTGTACTTAAGGTGGCACACCCATGAGTACAGTGTAACCCACTCTACCTTCCTAGATTCAATTCATGTAGGCTTTAC
>JALIRR010001646.1:45000-50000 GCA_023091755.1 Montipora sp. Colony 1 RG-2022
TGTTTATTTACGGGTAATTGTAATTAATATGGTTAGTTTTAATTTAAGGTCAGGTTTCATTCCCTAGTTAAATGATTGTTTAGGATAAGTTATGCCCCATTCACTTCAAACCTTTACCATGTTTTGCACATATTTAGTTAAACTCGGTTTCAATGTGTCTTCCTTTTTTTATCCTATACGGGACAAAATTACTAAATGCTGATTGGCTGAGACGGAGGGCACTTTTGGTAATCAAGAGAGCATAATTACTTGATCCTGTTTAGTTAACAATTGCATATCCAGAGCAAGCGAAGCAGATTCTCACTCTGATTTAAGTGCTTTTTGTCCACTTATAAAATATATTTTAAGCGCTATTTCTGTTGATAGCAACGATTTATTGAATCCAACCCAATCAAAGCATGTTAAGTTGATCATTATTTGTAGCAACATTGAACGAGCTTCCCTTAATATTTTTGCCCTTTATGTGATGAACATGTAATCGTTCCCTCATGCAATTTATGATTAATTTCAGTGATTTTTGTCGACTGCAAATAACAGGTCAAAGCATGTCACGATTGAAACTCACCTGAATCTCATGACAAAGCCAGTCGCACATTTTTCTGTCACTGATTTTTATTTTGTTTTACCCAGTTTAATTAAACATGTCTTGTTGGTGTGAATCGGCTATTAATCACACTTGTAAACTGTATTTAAGTTAAGGAAAGGGGTTTGTCTCGAAAGAAACTGTGGTGCTGCATCGGTGGGCCTGCAGTAGGGGCAAGCGAACAACGGGCTATCACCATAAAGCTCTTTGAAGATCTAAGGGCCGATACACGGTGCTATTTTGACGCATGCGACACGCTTATGACAGGCATACACCTGCCTAATGATTGTCGTAGCGTTTTATAACATGTTTTAAAATGCCACAACATTTTTTTTGATGTACACGACAATCGTGTACGAGTTGTAACCTGTCGGAAGCTTGTCGCATGCAACAAAAATCGTACCGAACCGGCATTACGCTAGAAAATCACTTCTTAAACGTCAACAGGAAACATAGTAGGAAAACGACACTTTGGATAAGCACAAACTTTTAATTAACATAGTTTTTAAAAAATTACACCCTAGCTTTAAAACAGTTTTCATGTTCTAATTGCTGCCAGAATATAACTTCCTCTGCACCGTGTAGAATGTCTAAATTACTCAGAATTTATATTGAGCTATGAGGTCCGCAATATATGTAGCTACTTTCGATCAAATGCCATAAATGTACCTACAAGCTTATGAACTGGCTAATTTTCTTATGGGTCGCTACAAAGGAAAGCAATTTGTAACAAAAATTGTTCTTCAAACATTTTGCGAACATGAACGTTGAGCATCAGGCGAACTCAACATTGAGATCTCTCGAATTTGAAATACGATTTGCAATTTGGCCAACTCTTCAATATTAAGTACAACTGTAATTTTCTTTGACTATAGTGACGTTTTCCTCACAAAAAACCGAAGGTACGTTTGCCGTAACATGAACGCGAGTAAAGACTCAGCCAGTAAATCAGTAACATCAGGAGATTGCTTCACGTGACAGCATATGTGATCAGGTTCGTCAACAACCTCAAGATGAAGGAACTGGAAGTGGAAGAATTAAAACACACTGAAAAATTATGGATGCAAGCAGTACAAGCCATGGCATTTGTCGAAGAACTTTCTTTTTTTTACCGGAAAGACACAAAACCCACACCTCCCATTCGAGTAACACAAGGGTCCTTCTCCAATTGGGTCAATGTGTCATCTGGTGTCCCTCAGGGGAGTCTAATGGGTCCATTCTTGTTTGTCATCTTCATTAACGACCTACCAAAGACTGTCAGTGATGAAACAGCAATTGCTCTGTTTGCTGATGACGCCAGATGTTACAGATCAGTTAATGACTCTAGTGATTGCACTAATTTTCAGCATGACATTAATAAGCTTTATGACTGGTCCCTTAGATGGGGTTTAGCTTACAATCTAGATAAATGTGTAGTTACACGAATAAGTAGAAAACTAAACAGCTCTATTCCGTTTCTTACTATTAGTCTTCATGAAGCCAGAGGACATGACCTTCCGGTCGTTTCCTCACAAAAGGATCTCGGAGTTATCGTCACAGAACGGTGTCGTTTTTTGGAGGAAGAGGTAAAAGAACTCCATGGGACACATGGAAAGCCTACGATGACGTTACACCAGCACTTTGTTCTTTGGCGACCACTCCAGAGTCCGTGGACAGTTTTATTAAACCACTGGAGCAATTTGTGGTATTGCTGTATGACCACACCAGTAACTTCGAATGTGTCAACCAGGCCCGGAAGAAACTCTTTACACAGAAAGGCAGATCAATAGAAGGTATTCCCCCGTCAAAGGCAGCTCTCATACAGCACACTAAGCGAGCAACTTACCAGGCTGGGTACTGCTGGGGCCAAGTAATGATTGCAGCTCCAGAGTTTCCATCGCCAAGTGATTGGGGCTGGATCAGGAAGGAGCCAAATGGTTGGGAAGTATGCTGGACAACTCTGCCAGAAGCTACAAAGGCTTGTAGAGAACTTCTGCGATGTGGTCGCAAGAAAGGTTGCAGACATCAATGCAAATGTCTAAAGGCAGCAGTCCAGTGCACTGCACTTTGTCATTGTGGTGGACTTTGCTCCAAGAACTAGTCAGAAAACATCGCAGTCTCTCGCACATTCTATCTTTGAGATTTGTTTTAAGGTAATTGACGCCAAAGAAGAGAGCGTAAATCTGTTAAATTAATAGCATGTACTTCTGCGATTTTGAACGTTTTGAACATTAAAATAAATTGCAGTATAAATCGGGCTGTCATCAACATACTTTGTCATAGTAAATAAATAAAGTAAAAAAAAAGATTGCAGCAATTGGTCCAGCTATTAACTACACCCTTGAGGCGCTTAAGACTGTATCAGAACAAAAGAGGCCACTAAGTGCTCTTCAGAAAGTTCTTTGCACGGATGGCAGGCTTTCAGTTTGTGATTTGTCTTCTCCTTCGGCCCATCAGGAACAAAATCTAACTAACCTGACTGATCAGTATGTCAAAGCTCTACAAGAGAACATCCGCAACCGAGAATATTGATGAAAAAGAAGTAGTTCAGATTGAGGAAGAAGATCAGCTCCAACTTGAGGTTAATGCTGCTGCTGCAGTGATGAAACTACCACATGGTGGAGACAGTGACTCAGATAGCGCTTTTGAGTCGGACAACGATTATGACTAATGTTATGTGCGTGATACTGTGTAGAAAAAGTCTGGCAAAGCGTTACATTGCTTCGTCCTGGCTAACTTGTCCCTGGCTAGCAGTTCTTTATTTATCCAATGCTGCAGTTAGTCCGGTAGCAGAGACTGGAAAATTGGGGTTTCGTTCAACCCACCAGTTAGAAAAGGTTTGACAGTGGATTTTATTAGACCAATACCTCCTGAGTAAGGCTCGGCTACATCGTAAAGTCGAAAGGTGGTACATGATCCGAAATAAAGGAGGGTTTTGGTACATCTCTATTTCGTTAGCGTGAAAACGAGGCTGCAAAATGCATGACATTTGTTTGCTCCTTTTCTTACACCTTATCAACATTTGTGGTCTAAATACCCAGTCAGTACAAAATATTTGCTTCATGGGTTTAATTGTACCATAAAGGGACGTCACATGACAAGAAAAATCCTTGAGACCCTTGAACAAATGAAAAATCCTTGTCTTTCGATGAACATGAATACAATTTGATTCTCAGTCTCTCTTATCACAAACCTTTTAACATTTGGCTATCTAAAACGTTCACTCCATCTTTTACAGGTATTTTTCTCTTTATTTACTGATCAAAGATTAATGCTTGGTCGATTGAATGAGTTAACATGAAAACTAGGCTGATGCTCTAAGTTGTTCTCCTATGCTTTTTGTTAAAAACGATAGTTTTGAAGTTTTCGGACTGTCACTACAATGAATCCTTGAGGAACTAACATAAATTCCGTTTATTTATGTGGCCAATAAGGTGCCTAACTATAGCTAGTCATTGTTGCTATCTTCAGAGTCACTATCAAAATAGAGTGGTGTGCGATGAGGGTTCTGGCAGGCTTCTTCATCTGCCATGCACAAACAGGACTCTGTACATGGAAGGCCAGTACCAGAATAGGAACAATTTGCACGACACATAGATCTCCTGCACTGGCATGTCATTAACTCAAGAAGACTCCTTGGTGCTGGGTCCCTGGTCATCAGGACAGGTTTTGAAATTATATCTTCTATGTACCAACCATTACTTTCTGGTGGTGGTAGTTGCTGCATCGCTGTTAAAGCATCCCTCCACACGTATGCCTGATAATTGGCTCTGTTGATGTGTTGGGTTAAGGCGTCCGAAGCAGGCAGAAGTACTTCACTTCGCTGTTTTTTTTGGTAAAACATCTCATACCTACACAAAGATAGACAGAAGTCAGATTTTATAGAGTTAAATATGTACACATACACCTTTAATTATATCATATATGATATGTAGTAGTTCTGAGTATTTTTGCTCGTATGCAGTGATACATATACTACACGTAAGACATCTAATAGACTATACATATTTTGAGGAGAGTATTATAGCTATCGTCAAGATCATTTTGCCCATCACTTTATCTGCATGGTGTCCTAAGGGAGCAGAATTTACGAACTAGTTTAAAACGTATTTCTATTTTGATTTTACCTCAATTCATCGGCTGTGCCTTCCATGATCTTCAATGTAGGATAAAGGTTGCAAATATAAGCTTCCACTTTGGCTGCTGTTCTCTCATCCAACTCTTGCTGTTGACCCACAAGCCGCAAGGCATCCTGGTGGGCAGCACTGCGCTTAAGTACACCACAGCCTGTCTTTTTTCTAATCCCGACCAATGAACTGGTCGAGTCACACCCTGTGAGGGCATGAAACCCAAATAGTGCACTGCACATGTGCTCTCCCAGCTCTTGAGACACTTTATGCACCAGAACAAATCGTAACCGGTTTCTTATGCCTGTTTG
>JALIRR010001646.1:57500-69627 GCA_023091755.1 Montipora sp. Colony 1 RG-2022
AGCCCTTCGTACACAAACAAGCACTCAGAATTGTGAACAATTTTCAAACACGAATCTGGCCTTAAACCAACTAATCAGTCTTCAAGCTCGACAAACTGAATTGAGTTCGCTCTTGATTAACCAGCAAAAAAACTTTTCATCTTCCCGTCAAAGAGCCGCCAACATTTTCCGGTGATTCTTTTGAATACCCCGCCTTTGTGACAGCATTTGACAGTATCATCGCAGCAAACGTTTCCGCCGAAAAAGACAAGCTATTCTTTCTCGAAAAGTACACGAGCGGGAAAGCAAACGAAGCGATTAAAGGTTTCTTAGCAACCAACTCTGACACTGCATATACCGAGGCACGAAAGTTACTCGACCAGCGTTTTGGGAACCCTGTGGTAGTCTCAGAAGATTACAAGAAAAGGCTTAGAAATTGGCGGCAAATCAACGAAGGCGATAGCAAGGGATTGCGAGAGTTTTCCGATTTCCTAATCCGATGTGAAGAGGCCATGAAATCCATGAAGTCAATGTCTGAGCTAGATTCCACGCAGATTCTACAGTCCATTTCTGCTAAGCTCCCATCGTACTCAGGTGTTAAATGGTGTAGATTCGCACACGAAGTACAAGTAAAGGATAAAAAACTCGTTGGTTTCAAAGACTTTGCGAACTTTGTCAAACAAGAAGCAGAGCTTGCTAACGACCCTATATTTTCACCCGACGTGTTGAAAAGGGAGCGAAAGAAGAACGGCCCTCCCAGAGACAACAACCGGCTCTCAAAAACCAAGCCTCAAGGTGGGCCTGATCCCAGCCAGTCATTCGCTACGTCCGCCAATCTTGCAAAGGGAAGCGAACAGAAACTGCAACCGCCCACAAGAGTACGTCTACCACTCTGCCCCATCTGTGAGGATAAACACTTCATAGCGAAGTGTGCCACTTTCAATAAAGCCACAGCGGACGAAAGGTTTGAAATGTTAAAGAAGTTGCACCTGTGTTTCAGCTGTTTCAAAAGCAATCACGTATCATCAGAGTGCAGATCCAGGTCGACCTGCGATAAATGCAGCAAGCAACACCACACCCTACTGCATGGAACCACACCAAAGCAATCAAGTACTGGACCGCCACGAGGTCCCCCAGAACAGCCACAGCCACCCTCCACCGATGAGTCTGCACACTCAAATGCTACTAGCACTGTTAACAGCTCTGCTACCACGTGTCGGATTGTGCCAGTCGTCCTGTACCACAAAGACAACCCTAGCAACGAAGTCAAAACGTATGCGCTTTTGGACGATGCGAGTGACACAACGTTTATAACGAACAAATTAAAGAGCGAGATCGGCATTGAAGGAGTTAGTACTAGCCTCAACTTATGCACCATGCATGGTCGTGAAGTTGTCCCAGTATCTCGAGTTGACGGATTGGTCGTTGAGCGCCCCGACAGGCGCGCTAAAGTTGATCTACCAAAAGCATACGCCAGAGATTCAATTCCATCGAGGAAAGATCAGATCCCCACTCCAGAGATAGCAGGCAAGTGGCCTCATCTGAGGAAAATTAAAGAAAAGATCTCGCCTCTCAACGAGAGCCTTAATGTTGGCATGCTTATTGGTTCTAATTGCCCTAAGGCAATCAAGCCGAGAGAAATTGTGGCTGGAAGAAGCGAAGACCCCTATGCAGTACGAACTCTCCTTGGATGGTGTATAGTTGGACTGGCCAATCCCCCTGATACCCAAACGGATGAAGACAGCGTAGTCACCTGCAACAGGATTGTAGCTAAAGAGATCGCACGTGATACTGCTGATAAAGGAATAAACTTCGTGCTAAACGAGCCGACGAAGGAACTCATCAACGTCACTGCAATAGTGAAGATGTTTGAACAGGATTTCGCAGAGCACAAAGGCACGCCCGCCAAGAGTCTCTCAATGGACGACCGAAAATTCCTAAAAATAGTCAAAGATGGTATTCACCGAACTGACGATGGTCACTATGAACTCCCTCTTCCACTCAGAGACGAAGCCATAAGCCTGCCAGACAACAAAGAAGTAGCGCTTCGACGGCTGAACCAGTTAAAGAAACAATTTGCGAGCGACGAGCAATATCGAGAAGATTATGTTAAGTTCATGAACGAAGTGATCAAGGCTATGCCGAAGCAGTACCAGCCGAAAACGCGACCAACGGAGCTAAGAAAAACATATTGTACAGACCTCATCATGGATTGTATCATCCGAAGAAGAAGAAGTTTAGAGCCGTTTTCGATTGCGCCGCAACTTTCCAGAATCAGTCTCTGAACAAAAACCTGTTACAAGGACCAGACCTGACGAACAACCTGGTGGGAGTGCTAACAAGATTTCGTCAGGAGCCAGGATCTGCATCAAGTACGTGAAAAGGTTGAAAAATTGAGTAAACAAGGGCAAAGAGGAAACTTGTGAAGTTAGTGTCAACGATTTAGAGGCTGCTGGAGCTCTCATTATTCGTTCGTTTCAAGCAAGTGCATTCCGAGAAGAGATTGACACATTGAAACGAAACAAGCAAACCCAAGCCGAAGAAAATAAAGAAAACCTTAAGTTCCACAGTGCTATTTACAAGCTGGACCCGTTCATTGACAACGAGGGCACCCTACGAGTAGGCGGTCGATTAAAGAATGCAGAATTGCCACCACCCATTAAGCATCCAGTGATCCTCCCCAGGGGTAGCCACGTATCATCTCTCATTGTCAGACACTTCCACGAGCATGCTGGCCATCAAGGGAAAGGAATCACTCTTAACGAAGTACGCGCCAATGGCTACTGGATCATCGGAGGTATATCTGCAGTAAACAGCACGATCGGGTCATGTTTCAAGTGTCGCAAACTCCGCGCCCCAGTGGTCGAACAGAAAATGTCCGATCTACCAGAGGACCGCCTTGAATGCCACCCGCCATTTACATACTGCGCGGTCGACTACTTCGGGCCGTTCACAATTAAAGAAAACAGAAAGGAGATTAAGCGCTACGGCGTCTTCTTCACCTGCATGGCTTCAAGAGCAATACACTTGGAAACTGCAACCTCGTTAGAAACGGATTCCTTCCTGAACGCATTAAGGCGTTTCCTCAGCCGCAGAGGACCCGTACGTCAAATACGCTGCGACCAAGGAACGAATTTCGTAGGAGCTCGGAGAGAGCTTAAAGAAGCTCTTGCAGAAATGGACCACAACTGCGTTAAAGTGGAGCTCCAAAGATTGCATTGCGATTGGATCGACTTTAAGATGAACGTGCCGGCAGCTAGCCACATGGGCGGAGTTTGGGAGAGACAAATTAGAACTGTCCGCTCCGTCCTGTTCTCTCTCCTGGCAAGTAATGGAAGCCAGCTCGACGACGAGTCCCTACGGACATTGATGTGTGAAGTAGAATCGATAGTCAACAGTCGACCTCTAACCGTCAACCAGCTAGCTGATCCGGACTCGCCAGCACCACTCACCCCTAACCACCTGTTAACCATGAAGTCCAAGGTACTGCTAGCACCTCCTGGAACCTTCGAGCCAGCCGACATATACGCACGCAAGCGTTGGAGACGTGTACAACACTTGGCCAATGAATTCTGGTCGCGTTGGCGGAAGGAGTTCCTCCTCAGCTTGCAAGAGCGTCAGAAGTGGTCGCGACCTCGCAGGAACCTGACCATCAACGATATTGTCCTCGTGAAGGATAACAACACAGCTCGTAGCATGTGGCAGCTCGCCCGTGTCGTCGCCGTGTACCCAAGCGGAGATGGACAAGTGCGCAAGGTGCAGGTGGCTCTTGCGGACAGCTGCCTGGACAGTAAAGGCAAGAGAACTGGTGAAATGCGCTACCTGGAAAGACCCGTTCAGAAACTGGTGCTCCTGGCATCAGCATGCGAGTAGAGACCGGGAAAGTCCCGGCCGAGGAGCCTACCACTGAGGACGAACTGTGAGCGCTGACTCACGATTATACACAGTGACGTCATGAACACCGAACATTCTTAGTTACAGTTATATAAGCAGTGATTAGTGAAATATAAATATTTCAGGGGAGCCATGTAAAGGACCCCAGAACGAGACTCGTCTATTTCCGTAGTGATTACAAATGATTCTTTCTGATTTGCTTACTTTAATTACCTAGTGTTACGTCATTAGCCACCCGTGGAAATATTTAGTACAAATAGCGGCATCTTGCCACTAGCATTTAGTCCTCGTTAGCTTTTACCTTGATTGGAGCGCCTTCAATACCCTTGGCCCTTGAGTTCAAGCGGGAACCGATGTGTATGTGCAATTACTTTAATACCTTTGTTTTTTAAGCACTTGTCTCGGACAATAGTTTTTCTAGTGCAAATACTATGTGGTTCCCTCCGCGTGTGGAATTCAAGTCAAGCACGTGACACCGCCCCAGCCTTTGTTTCTTTGAGCATTAAATTCAAAATATATTTAGTTCCCTTTTGTGTTTGTAGACATTTCCAGTATTTTGGTTTCATTCTCCTGCTTTATGCTTCACTCGTCATAGCACTTCCGCAAGCAGTGCTAAAATGTAACCACGCTTTCGTAGTTTTTTGAATAGTAGTTTGTCTTCGCTGTTATCTATGTTTTTTTTCATATGCTATTCGACTTAGTACGAGTACCCTGATTTGATTAGTCTCAATTTCTGTCTATTTTGCTTGTTTATTCGTAGTTTAGCTGCTTGTTAGCTTGTCCTCGTTAAACTATGATTGAAATGTGTATTCATCTTACACTTTCGTGATCATTTGTTATCTTTAATCCGCAAATATTTAGTAATTAGTTTGTATAATTTCGCATTGTCTTTCAGTTTACATTCGATTATCGTCAATTAAATCACCAACAATCAGTGTCAACCTGTGATTCCCCACTTTACTCGACTAGTAAAGCATTCCCGCTCCCTAGGTTCATCAGGACAAGTTGTTTAGTTTGTGACCTTTGGCTCTTCAACAGTCGCCGTGAGCCTGACGCTACAACTTTATTCAGTGGAAGAATTATTCTTCAACTGAAAACACATGGGAGCCGCCCGAACACTTGCCAGAAGACCTCATTGCCGCCTTCGAGAGGAGATCAGTCGATGCTTATCGACGAATGCAGAGAAAGACTTGCTCTTCTATTTGAGAAGGGTCTGAAAGCGATCCTGGCCTGCAAGGAGACCATTGTCATGCAGCACGATGTGATGCGAGCGCTTTTTCCTGGTTTGCCGTCAGACTTTCGCACAACTCGTTACCTCACAGATGAAGATGAAATGAGAGCAGCGGGGCTTGGACCATATCTTAAGAGATGCTTAACAGTAACAGTCGGTGGTTGTCGCGTGGACACTCCTGTCAGCATCAAGTTATTTCTAGGCAAGTCCCTTGCCTTTCTTGACGGATAATGGCGCAAACAGCATCCCATCCAGTGGAGAAAGTTCAAGTAAAATTCACAAAGAGTTGGTTCACCGGAAATATGTAGTGAACTCGAAGCGGCGATTTTAAAAACGGCTTCTTTAGAAGTCACCAAATATAACAAAAGTTCATAACCAATGCAAACTGATATAAGCGACATTTACAAAGCCCATTGCTAAATGCGAAACATTTTCAAGCCCCTTTCGATATGAAATGACTGTTTATTTCCATTTTACAAAATTTCTTATTCGAGTCCTTTATATGATAACTTGTCTACACTTTCCCCAACTTCCCTAACACGTGTTTTCAGTTTTTTTCTGTCACTGCAAGTCTGTAAAACAATGCAAAGGTCGTTCTGTAAGAACTACTGAGAGCTTGCTCTTAACCAAGGTGATCATTTTGATTTCCGGTGACATTCTTTGCGTCACTTGACAAATTTTCTTTTTGATCACTTTGATTTTAAAGACTATACTTGAAATCTCAGGCCAAAATCAGTGGAGCTTGTAATGCGCTGATTTGCGTGCTATTGTTGTGGGAGGTGGAGTTTTGCATATTATTATTACTTGTGGGAGTTTCAAAATCAGTCAACCATTCTCCCGAACAGCCTCTGAGAGGCAAATTTGCACAGGGTTGACGAGTGCGTTCAGAAAACACCATTGTGATGGCACTTGTAGGTATCATAAACCAGCAGAAATTTGTAGGAGCTTTCCTGACACACAGTACTAACTTTTCCATAAGCTGGCTGTAAACTAAACTGATCAGCTCGTCGGAATATTCTGCTTAAAGAACAGCTTCCATACCACAGAGCTCCCAAAATAGTCGATTTTCAAAGCAAATTTGATAATACTTGTAGAGACCTTAAAAAACAAATTTTTGTTCAGAATCATTTACTGATCCCTCCTCTACAAATTCCATACGCCGGTACTTGGCCAGGGGAATTAATATGTCCGTGAAACAGAAAAATGACACGCTGGTGGCTGCTTGTTTGCCGTATTCTTTGTTATCATGCGCACTTTCCTCTAATCAATTTCAAATTTTAGCGACGGCGCGTGTAAAAAGTACCCTGATCTGTCGCACCATTCTGGGCGATGTTAAGTTATTTGTTCTTTTAATATAAAGGACATGTGGATCAAGACTGCATTGTTACTACAGGTAAACCGTTTTTTGAAAACTAAATTTATGTTAGTTCCTCAAGGATTCATTGCAGTGACAGTCCGAAAACTTTAAAACTATCATCTTTAACAAAAAGCACAGGAGAAACAACTTAGAGCATCAGCCTAGTTTTCATGTTAACTCATTCAATCGACCAAGCATTAATCTTTGATCATTAAATAAAGAGCAAAATACCTGTAAAAGATGGAGTGAACGTTTTAGATAGCCAAATGTTAAACGGTTTGTGATAAGAGAGACAGAGAATCAAATTGTATTCATGTTTATCAAAAGACAAGGATTTTTCTTGTCACGTGACGTCTCTTTATGGTACAATTAAACCCATGAAGCAAATCTTTTGTACTGACTGGGTATTTAGACCGCAAATGTTGATAAGGTGTAAGAAAAGGAGCAAACAAATGTCATGCACTTTGCAGCCTCGTCTTCCACGCTAACAAAATAGAGATGTAGCAAAACCCTCCTTTATCTCGGATCGTATACCACCTTTCGACTTTACGACATAGCGAGCCTTACTCAGGTGGTATTGGTCTAATAAAATCCAATGTCAAACCTTTTCTAACTCGTGGGTTGAACGAAACCCTGATTTTCCAGTCTCTGCTACTGGACTAAGTAGTTTAAATGCCTTTTTAAAGAAATGAGCAGTTTTTAGGAAGCTTTTAAAAGTCGTGGAAACATGTGGGGTTATAGTTAGGAACCCCATATAAAAGGGAAAGGAGTGCTGGTCGGGAATTTTGAAAAGAACCCCAGGTTCCAGGATCCTGTTATGTAAGCATAGCTCAAGACCCTAAAAGGTACTGCGAAAGCTTCTGCTGTAGACCTTTTGGTGCTGAACACCCTGAGAGGTACCAAACCCGCATTTTTAAACCCTGAAAAGTACAACGAGTACCCCTGTCCTTTTGTATGGGAGTCTCCCACCAAGGAGTGTTGCCCTTATAGAAATAAAGTGTCTGAATGTTTTGTGAAATGGGGTGGGGTCTAATGGTGACAGGGGGCCTGTTGAAAAAGGAGAACCCTTTAAACAGACACTCATTAGAAAGGAGATGGTGTTAACTAAATAGCGCGTCAACAAATTCTTTTACTTTACCATAATGCATTGGTAAACACCAGATCCACGCTTCAAATAGTTTCCTGAATATATCGTGCTGGATTCGGAACCCACTTTGTCTCAAGCCCCCTTCAAACAGGCGTTGACCCACGCTTGGTGTCACATCAAGAATTTCCCTCACGTATTCATCAAGGTCATCGTTGAAGACATCACTGAAATCCTCTCCCACACCAACTGGCAAGCCAAATTCATGTCTTTCACGGTGCAAAGTTATTTTGGAGATTCAATGAATTCTTCTGATATCAGACCAACGAAAACAGTCATCATTGTGCAGAGTTTGCAGCTGTTCCTCTATTAGCGGAGCTCCAGAGCTAGTTAAGGAAATGGGGTAACCCATCCCTGCAAAAAATGTTGGTTTTATAGCCATGACGTGATCAACCATTTGTACGTGCGCCACACGCCACACGCTAAGCGCCCAGAGATAGAAAAAAAGATGGAAAGCCCACAGAATGTTTCTGAGCTAAGAAGATTTCTCGGAATGATAAATCATCAACAGAAGTTTATCAAAAATCTCTCGGATAAAACAAGTTCTCTTTAAGATCTCCAGTTGAGCAAAAATGAATGGCACTGGGGGCCAGCCCAAGAAGCCACCTTTCGACATGTGAAAAACAAGATGAGCCAAGCACCAGTTCTTGCTCACTACTGTCCAGAAAAGGATACCATAGTCTCTGCCCACGCCTCATCATATGGATTAGGCGCAGTGCTGTTACAAGTTCAAGACGATGGCTCCACAAGGGCTACACCTTATGCTTCAAGATCTTTGACTTCCACAGAACAAAGATATGCCCAGATAGAAAAGGAAGCGCTGGCACCTACATGGGCATGGGAAAAGTTTGCAGATTACATCCTCGGAAAAGAGTTAAAAATCCAAACAGACCACAAGCGCTAATACCACTGTTGGCGTCAAAATGTCTTCCCAAGACCTGCCTCCCAGGATTCAAAGATTCCGGATACGACTCATGCGCTATACATACCGTCCGTGGAAAAGACCTCACTACTGCAGATACCCTATCAAGAGCTCCACTTCACCGAAATCTCACGAAAGAAGAGACTAAACTCAACGAAGAACTGAACCTGTATGTGTCACATGTTATTGAGAGCCTGCCTGCCACTGAACGCTGTCTGAAGGACGTTCGTTCTCATTAAGATGAAGACGAAATTTGCTTAAAGCTAAAATAATTCTGCGGTGAGGGTTGGCTAGAGAAACATAAAATGAATGATGCGCTCGAACACTACTGGCAATGCAAGGGAGAAATTACTTTGTAAAACAAGGGGGAAATTTCAATAGCTTGTTTATAGCACCTAAACGTTATTTAAGCTTTCGAGCGGATCTTGTTTAAAGTTTGTCCTTTCTTGGTTGCATTTCCGTATTTTGCCGATTCTTGTTCCAAGCCAACCAGGCATGTTTCAGTGAAATACATCAAAATGTGAATGATCTCGTTTTCAGAAATAAGTTGGAATACAGTACATCAGTAAAACCCTTTTTTGACCTTGAACTTTTATGGCTTCTAAGTTTAGCGTGATTGCTTTTCACTAGCTGAAAAGGCTTTTTTTCTTTTCCATTCGCTCGCTTAGGGTGTGGTTGTTTTCTTTTAAAACTCATGCAGTTCAAGAAAAATTCATAGCCAAACTGGTGAATTCCAAAGCAAATTTCACTCAAAAACCGATATTGTTTTCATGGCTTCGTGATTCCACAGGCACCCCAAGCTCAGTGTCGGCATGACAGATGAAAATATAAGGATTTGTACGGGATTCCCGATAAAAAGAGTGGAAGTCCGTAAAAATCAAACAGCAGATGGCAAACCTTGAAAAATCGATTTCGCTCATACTTCCAAGTTTGAAAGAGTAACGTGTACCAAGAAGCATGGTATAGTTAGTTTGGGTTATTACCGATTTATTTTGGAGAAAAATGCAAATTACTGAACACCACTGAAAATGCCGCTCGGCAAGCGATTTATCTCTTTGTTTTGAAGGTCTTGTAAGGTCAACTGAAGCATGCCTCAAAATATATTCCTCCTTATCCTATCAATACCTGTTTTTCAGTGAGAAGTGGGAGCTTTAAGAATGTATCCAACTATACATATGTAAACGGCAACTGCAGAATAAAACTTTAAACTTTGTCAACGCAACAACCACAGGGTACCCAATGGCAGACCAAAGTGTTATCACCGACATGATGTCATCAAGTAATATGTTAGTAAGCATAATTTGAAGTCGGAAAATTTGCGTTCCTCAAAGAAAGAAAATGTTATCTTCCTGTAGAGGAAACACAAAGCATGCGAGGGCTCTCAATAGATATTGTTGCATGAAAAACGGTCACCACGTTTGGAGTTGGAGAAGTTACCTAATAAAATAACCATCAAAACAGTGTTTAATACACAAGGGACAAAACTGATTTCGACAAAAAAGTCGAATAGTCCTTACTGATCGACAAGTTAATAAAATTAACTGACTCCCTTGAGTCACTTCGTTGAATGTGGTTTATTAACTAGGTATCAGTTTGAGAGCCGCTCTTTATAGTTATGGAGGTCTGCGGTTCATTCAAGACGATAACTGGAGGAATCTGTGGTTCCGACAGTAGAGATAAAAAGAAAGATATCAAGGTTGTTCCATTGAGCGCGTATTCAAAAGATATTGAAAATCATCTCTCATCATACTCATTTACTGGTCCTATAAATGAGGTGGAACTAATATTGTGTCGAGCAGCAATTTTCAAAATGCCAGGCAATTTAGAAAGCATGACCGTATGTCCGCGTCATCGTGGAAAGCTGGGGATTGGATGGACAAGAGGAGCTACATGATGCAGAATTCCCCTTGATTTATCCAACCACGGATAAGACCACAATAAAAGCTGGCCAAAAGGAGACGTCGAGCTGCTAAGAAATCAGTGCAAGTCAGTTCATCAACCTCGTATCTCGCTGACGAAGATGATCGTGACGACTTGCTGTCTGCAAGGGCGGAACAAGAGCTTGAAGAGATGCGGCAGGAGGTAATCAATGAAATATCTATCCAGCACCCAATCACATTTCAATCATACAACATTTGCGAAATGGCCGTGACATCGAAGCTTTCAAAATTTTCGATAACAATGTTAGAGAAGATTTGCAAGTACTTTGAACTTGACACTTCCAAAAATAAAACAGAAACGGAAGAAGCCATATGTTGACCTGTTGGATGCTTATGTAAAGTTGTGCACATGTTTCTAAAATTGAAAAATTGTATGTACAGGTTATATAATCTCATTGTTATAATAACGTATTTGTTCAATTATGTGCAGTGCTTTTTGTGAACCGAGTAAAGCACTAATAGGCCATTTCCGAAATATTAAATATTCAGTTTGATTTTGAGGCAGTGAGGACAACAGCAATAGAGACATGTTGGAATGAATGTGAAAATATTCACATATCATCCACTTTCCTTTGCCTTTGTTCTCACTGCCTCACTATCAATGTGAATTTTAATACATTGAAAAAGGCCTATTAAGAACTTCTCACAGTTCTCAGTAAAAAGAAGGTTTAACTAATTGTTGACAGTTTTGAAATAGAAAAAGTGTGAATTTGGAGCAAAATACACCGGCTTTCCGACGAGACCTGGCGTTTACTTTTAGGATAGCACCTAATGGACTAAATACAGTATCAATTAGCCAATATCAAAAATACCATGTTACTCTTTCTTTGTCCCTCCAAATTTTGCATAAGCATTTTTTCCAGTTTCTCTTGGGACCATTATAATTCCCAAGTGGAAATAAAAACAATTGCTATGCAAACTTTTGGAAGGAAGTAGCCAAAACGCAGGGCCGGGGCCGGGGTCGGGGTCAGGGTGTATTTTTTTGTTTTAATTTTTGTCGTTGTACTCCTGTAATGTTACATTCGAATGTTCGGTAACTTTCTTTCATTTATGGTGGGAATTAGTCCAAAAAAAAAATGGAAAATACGGAAGCTACAAAAGAGACATTTTTGTTTTTCGCAATTAAGAGAATTTCAGACTGAAATTGGAGTTTTTAAAAGCACATTTTAATGTTCTCCACAATATAATTAAAACGAAACAGAACATAGCCACAGTTTCACGATAATCGTCACACAGCGTTCTTTTTGCTTGTTTTCGCAAAATTGTGTTCAATGTTGTCATCCGCGTACGGGAAAAATTTTGTTGGGGGGGGGGGGGTGCTGAACATCATTTGCCCGAATGAAACTTGTTGGTCACAGATGCACAAGATGATTCTTTCATGACGTCAAGTTTTCATCGCCATACCGTGAGAGCACAGGCGTTCAAAATATTTTCGGTAAATCGAGATCAACATTTCTAAAATACAAAACCATAAGTATGAAGAACGATTACTTCGACGTCCAAATATGTCAATAATCCTTTGCATGTCATTCTGCATTGTCTTGTTTGCATACTCTCTTTCAATGTTAACAACGGCGATACTGCTAAGTCGGTCTTGTCCCATTGTGGATCTTAAAAATGTCTTGATGCCGCGAAGGGCACTGAAAGACCTTTCAGCAGA
>JALIRR010001647.1:0-15000 GCA_023091755.1 Montipora sp. Colony 1 RG-2022
GAACGTAAATAAATAGGGAGTTGATTTTCGGCGGTGTAGCTTGACAAACCGAGGTACCAAATATTGCTATTGTTTCATAAAATCGAAAGCCGTGATCCTTGATCGATGAACCAAAGCGTCTTGCAAATGCATTTAAGAAAATTAATACCTCTCTGTAAATTATTGTTTAACCTTAATGCCATGAATATTTTGAGCGTACTTTACTCAATGATAAAAAATAAAAACGACTTGTTCATCACAGAACGCGCTTCTTGCAGTGATTTTTTTTTTCTGGCAGGTTTTCAGCTTAAATCGAAGACGCTTTAGCCATTAAGCTCTAACTTTCCCTCGTTCTTTAACCAAATAACTTTGCGCACTGCAGAACTAACCCTAAATTTTCTGAATTAAATCGACGGTTGTCCAAAGTTTAATAACATCTCTTGACTTGTCGTCGGTCCATTCTTCTCTCGCGCCGCCATAATACTCGGTCGTTACCCAAAGAAGTGAACAGGCGCACAGGTTATCTGTCTTATCTTTACGTTCATATACCGTCACAATTAGCCCAGGTAGCGGTGTATGTGAAAGTGATACCTATTGTGATACCTGAATTTCATGCAATTCAGCCTTAGAGGCTGCTATATGAATCTTTAATAAACCTATACCTATACCTATACCTATCACTGCCTTACGCCCTCATGCCACAGCTATACTTAATTCTTTGGATTGAGTCATCTCAGGCTTTTTTTTTTAACCCTGAACTTGGCTTTTCAAATCTTTTAATTAAGCAAATTAAGGAAATATGCGCGTTTTAATTGGAGAAATGCCAATATATAGACTTGCCACAAGTCGACGTTACGAGAATCCCAGGAGAAAATGTTTTGGCGAGCGAATCGTTATATTTCGAACGCGAAGCGGACTAGCGAGCGACGAAGTCGCGAGAGGTCGACTTGTCTGGCTTTGCAAGGTTTTCATTTGCGTTTCGCGCCAAAAAGGGGATGACGATATTCGCAAGTTCTGCACTTGAATGGCGCAATCCGACGAAAACAATCGAACATGTTTCTTTCTCCGAAATCGAAAGAGGAAATTCGTTTACTTTGAAAAAAAAAACGAAAGCTTATTTCAATCTCGAGTCGCCGCTTGGAAAGGAGATCTCCAGTGATAGAAACGAAACACTAGTTCGGAAGATTAACGAGTAAGGGAAAATTTCGAATGGTCAATAAAGTCAATTGATTTCACTCATGAAATGCGCCGATCAAATCGAAACCGGGTGCCGGGTAGTGGGGAATTTGACCTTTGCCTATGTTTGGTGGGGAAAATTAAACCGGAAGAGTCAGGTTTCAATTTTTTTTTTTTTCGGGCGCCGAAGTCGCTAACAGCCATAAAACACGTGTTTGGACGAGATGGACGAGTTTAAAGGAAGAGATAAAGGAATGGTTACCATGGAGATACATTCATTTTCTTTCTGAATTTTTAACCATTTATGAAGCATCTCTTCTTCCAATTTCTCATCCCATTCTTTCTCCGAGGCCCATAATTCTTGAAGGAAGAGTTTTTCTCGAAGAGTTGAAGGAGTAAATCCCAATGGGTCAAAAACTGTAGCGATGGATTTTAGCACTACTCTTTTCGAGGAACCTTCTGTTGGTTTTGATCCTTTGACTGCTAGTTGATCTGCAACAGTGTTCCAGAGTGTTCCAAGGACTTTGGTTATGGTTTCCTTTACTCTGTCCTGCTCTGGAATTGACTTCAGAAATTCCTTAGAATTCGACCCCCATTCTCGCAGATTCATGGATGATTCTTGAAACACTTCTTTCGATTCTGAATAAAACTCTCTTGCCTCAGTCTTTACTTGAATTGACTCCAGTCAAAAGATTGTCCACATACATGTGTTTCATAATCTTCTTAGAGGTAGGAGTTCCAGCTTGTTCTAAGTGGTGGAGAATGGTGGCTCCAAGTAGAAAGGGACTTGAGATGACTCCAAATGGTACCCTCGTAAAGCGATAAATTTGCAGATTGTCCTTGGTCGGTGGCTTAGTGGGATCTTTGAGCCACAGGAACCTAGTGACATCTCGATCTGTAGGTTGGAGACCTACTTGCAGGAAGGCCTTTTCAATATCTGCTGTCAGGGCAACTTTATGAGTCCTGAATCTTAGTAAAAGGCCACAGAGATCTTCTAAGATGACAGGACCACGGTACAAACACTCGTTAAGGCTTTTGCATCCTTTTCTGGCTTTCGCTGATGCATCGTAGACAATTCTTACTTTAGCTGTTTTTCGATCAGGAGTAATCACAGCATGGTGAGGAATGTAATGTTTTTTACATCCCTCTTCAGTTCCGTCGTTCACTTCCTCTATGATTTCTTTTTTGAGTTGATCTTTGATGATGCTGTCGTACTTCTGGAGTAATTCTGTTTGAAGTTCCCTTTGATGAGCTCTTTCCCTCTGTTTTTCTTCCCTTTCAGTTGTCTCCTGTTTTCGTTTAGCAATATCTGCCAGAAGTATTTTGAGATCACAAATAGCTTCGTCACCATCAAGCACGAGAATACTGAACTCTTCCATTTCACCTTCCAGTCGTTGGGTTTTAGCTTCGTCATCTTTGGATGCTTCTTGTAGTTGTTCCAGTAAATCTTTATAAGATTTGAGATTTCTCTCCAGCTTGAGAAGTAGTTCATTGGCCTTGCCCTCACTTTCATCCAGAGTAACCTGTTGCTGGAGGAAGACTTGAGTTTGTTTAATTCGATCCTGCAGTCGTTTCTTCGTTGGCCCTAAACGTTGCCGAATACATCCGCTCATTTTCCTCATTTAAAAGGTTAACAACCTCGCTCTGCTACCACATGTTGCCGAGGATGCGGTCACAATACTTTTAAACCTTAAATTGAGCTTTCCGTTTCGAAAAGTTAAAGAAATTTGTCCAACATTCAAGTCCAAATTGTTCGTGAAAACCACGTTTTCAGTCCATCATCAGCTCCGTAACCAGGCCTCGGGCTTGTAGCCAAGCCCCTAGCTAGTTACCAGTTCCTACACTTCAATTTCGTTGAAACTCCACGACAGAAGAATCAGGTTTCATTTTTTTTTTTCGGGCGCCGAAGTCGCTAACAGCCATAAAACACGTGTTTGGACGAGATGGACGAGTTTAAAGGAAGAGATATAGCATTTGTGAGCGATTGGATTACAAAAAAAGTCCTCAAAATTTGGGGACAGACAGACAAATTCAACGACAGAGGGGGCGAGAATTTGAACGATCCAATCTTCAAAAGTTTGCCCTAGGGGGGGGGGGGGGGGGGGTGGGTGTTCAAGTTTCGCGTTGATCGATGCAAAAGATCAGGTAGGCTTCAGGTGTAGAAGACGTGCTAGGCCGGGATTAAAAAGACATCCTAGACCGGGAAAAGAAGTAGAAATACATCTTAGTGAAACTTACATTTATTGATGCAATGACTCTCATCGATGAAGACATATTTTAAAATATTCTGTTTCAGCCGACGAAAAATGTGTCAATAGTTGTTGAGAATCGCCTCGGAACTTCCAGACATCAGATGATACTTAAGATCAAATCGAAACTTCAACATCCCCCCCCCCCCGGAAAACCCCGGGCATTTGACTATCTTCTGTGCCCGGGGGGTGAGGGATTTGACCTTTGCTTGCGTGGGGTGGGGAAAATTGAACCGGAACTGTCAGGTTTCAAATGAATTTTTTTTCGGGCGCCGAAGTTGCTACCCTGCGAGCAGAGTCTCTTTCGATCTTCCTAGATAATTCGGGAAGAGGAAAGTAGACTGCTCGCCGCCTCCACATTATTTGATTTGCCGCTCATCCAAAGAATTGGATGAGTCAGTCCATTTTCGACTTGTCAAACCTGTTTTTTTTTATTTTTGCGCATGATCAGTCGCCACGCGTCATCAATATTTTGAAATTTACAACAGCGTGGCAATTTTAACTGTTAGAATTCCCATGAGTTTTTCCTATATGTGTCGGTTACAGAAACTAGCCTGACAGAAACCTATAAATTTTTCAGTAAAAAATAAAATGGCATTTTTAAGATATATGGACTATCTTGAGTTTCCAATGAAATGATTCCTTGATTGTCGTGTGTTTGCCGGAGTTGTTCGAAAATATTCCGACTTCCTCTTCTTCGTTTTGTGGCTACTGGTCACGCGTGACTGACACCGGATACATAAATTTTCAATTTTTAACGCATGCTCAATACAAAATGTGGAAGCGGCGAGCAGAGTCTACTTTCCTCTTCCCGACTTATCTAGGAAGATCGAAAGAGACTCTGCTCGCAGGGTACGAAGTTGCTAACAGCTATAAAACACGTGTTTGGACGAGATGGAAGAGTTTAAAGGAAGAGGTGTAGGTCTTTAAAAGGTCTTCATTAATTAAAGACAGGAGGAGCCGACGACGATTGTTCTTTAGTAGGGTATGACAGACAAATCCGACGATAAGCGTCGCCTCACGTGCTTTATTTTGCTGGTCGTCAAAATATCTTGCCACTGCGCTTTGGGGCGCCAAATGTATTTTTATTATTTAGAGTGGTTATTTTTCTATAACCAAAACAAGTATGGTTATATGTAAATGACCAAATTGCAGTTTGGTTCTTCATAAATAATCAAAACGAGACATTGGTTATTTAACAAAGAACCAAAAAATGAATGTGCTCATTTGCTAAATAACCAAACTGAAAATTGTTTATTTGTAAATACCCAAAATTGCAAAGTGGTTATTTGCTAAATAACTAAACTTGCAAACTGGTTATTTATAATTATTAAATTCTCAACCTCGGATAATGCATTTCTCGTGCTCTGATTGGTTCACTTAATCTCGGGTCGACCCAAGGCTCTGGGAAACTCTTTTTAGGAGAACATGCGCCGTAAGGTTCTTATACCCACAATTGGCGATTTGAACCTTACTGCGCCTGCTCACTCCTCGTGCTAACATGAATGCAGCAATTAGAGACGCTTTTGATTGTTCTTCACGAAAACCAATGACAAGACACTTTGTTTCAGGGTTCGCCAGAGCTCTTCTCTCCCTCAGTCAAGAGAAGAGCTCTGGAGTCGAGATTGGTTAGAAGCTGTCCTTGCCCACCATTTCCTCCCTGCATGGGATGTCGTGCCTCTCCCTCAGAGAAAATCAATTTCACATCTGTTATACTAACAAGAATTCTCTGCTTTAATATATGCAGCATGGCAGAAGTACAGGAATTGGGTGCTGACGTTGCATCCACCAAAATGCCGAACTCGTTAACGGCGGCAAGTGCGCATGCGCCTTCTACGGAAGCCAGCGGTCTTACCTCAATAGAGAGAAGATTAAAACAGTTGAAGAAAAAGCTACAACAAATTAAAGGTTTGAAAGAGAAAAGGGACCGAGGAGAGGTGTTAGAAAAGACACAGGTATGAAAGTTTTTCTTCCTCAAAAACAGTGTCGTACAATATGTTTTGTAAACTCATTTCGTTGTGTGGAATGGGCGTGATTTCTCATGTCACTTATTTTTTTGTTTTATTATTATTTTTCCACAGCTTGATAAGATATCAAGAGAAGAAGAAGTACTGGAGGAAATTCAAGAAATTGAAACGTTGCTAGTAACTGGAAGGAAGTTATTATGATGACTCGGGAAGCTATCTCACGACATTGCCAGTCTTGAAGTTTTGTGAAAACTAAATTCTATTAGTCGAAATGAAATGGCTGGCCATGGTGCGGGGTGAAGTTTGAGCAGAGACTGGGTGGGAGAGTTGAGGGGGAGTTGAAAGCGACCTGAGCAGCCACTCCTCCGGAAGGGAAAGAGTTACCATGATATTTCCCGAAGTGTTAATTTAATCTGCTTGGCTAGCCAGCGAATATTTTCATTGTCTGGGTTATAAGTATTCCCATTTTCGCTATCGTATTTGTGGGCGCGGCGTATCAATGACCGCATTGCTCATGCAATTTACTCACGAGTAACGAAAAATACGGAATGAGCTATAGTCGATCTTTGGGATAAAAAAAATTGTAAACTTAGCAACTGTGAATGATATGCGTCAAAACAATTTGAAATAGACGTACTACATTGGCATGAATACTACTTTATGATTGAAGAATTATTTCTAAACGGCCTCCTCCTTTTTTATCGAACACTGCAGTGCAGTTCTCATTCTCAAATCGTGTTCTTGTGTTTCAAGGCTTTTGAAGACCCTAACCCCAACAATTACCTTATTCTTGGAAAATTTACTTATCGGGACACTTCGACGGTGTTAAACATCAAAAACCGGGTGTGTATTTCTGGACATAGGTGGGATAACTTGAAAAGTCACTAAAGACCAGCTATCAAAATGCAATCTGTTAAACTGTCTGAATAATCTTCCATTAGCATTTAACCACCAAGTAATAAATGTTGGATTATTTTTTACAACTCGTTCACTTGTCAAATGTAATCTTAAGTTTATTATATAGATTTTATTAACTAGGTGTCCCCGATTAGTAGGCCACTTGTGGCCAGCTAGAAGAGTTTGACACGTTAATAAAGTTGTTGTTGTTGTCTTCTCTCCTATCTGCCCTGTCTTATCATCACAGCTTGACCGGCATGGACCAAAACACTGAATTAAAATCTGCTTTTCATTTGCAGTTGAACGTTTTCCCAAATCATGAATTTTCATGATTTTTAAATCAAATCCTCAAGACCAAATTGTTAAATAATGCGGGGCCCGATTCTGGGGCTTGAAAGTAACCAAGGGATGAAATGGTATTATTTTCGCCAGCAAAACAGGACGATTTTACGGTCTCATTATTTCTGTGAAATGGGATATGCTTGGCGTTGTACCATCTCTTTCACCATAAATCAGGGTTTAGGTTTCGGTTTGCCCTGCGTTCATTTTAACTAGACATTTAGACAACTCAACCAATGAAGTTTGTTAAGCCATTAGAAATTTACGCTCCTCCTAAGCAAATCGAGACCAATTCAGTCATGGCAGGGTATTTTTTTAACCAGAACATAATACTCATAAATTAGTATGACATACTTGTTAAGCTACGACTTAAAGTTCTTGGTCCTCCGGTCTTCAATTGAACCTCTTCAATGTTGATAACACAACAGTGACAAAACGCAAACTCTTGAGTAACCTGTTTGTTGAATAAACAAGATTTGGTGAACTTGGACTGACCGGGGGGGGGGGACGACGGACCCGGGGGAGGTGGCGTGGGCCCAGTGGTTAGGGCGTTCCAACCTCTGGTCTGGATTTGTTTCCGGTTGTCCCGGATTCAATTCTACCACGCTTTGTAAATAGCTCACTGGTTGCCGCCTGCCAGTTGGGGTTCTTAATCATGTTTCTGTTAAGTTAGAATTGTTTCTTTCAGATTATTAAAAGTGGAGTGCCTGTGAACTACAATCTTGGACAAAATAGATGGGAAATTTGGACCCCCACCCCCTTCCCCCCAAATCAAGGATGGGAAAATGGCGCGTTTTGGCTTTTGCGCGGCTCCATCCTTGATTTGGGGGGGGGGTGGTGGTTTGCTGTTCCATTTTATACTGCCCACGATTGTACCTTGATAGCTTAGTGCACTTCCTCTATAAACAAAGCATTTACATTTTTACTTGGGTCACATTTCGTGGCAGGTACAAACACAGGTCACAGTTCATTGTTTTACCTATACAGAAGTATCCTAAACATTCATAAAAGCTAACCTTAGGCCTAAAAACGTTTGTTTAGGCCTGATTAGGCGTAAGGTTAGCTTTTATGAATGTTTCGGATACTTTCTGTATTGGTAAAAAACAATGACCTGTGTTTTGTACTTGCCGCAAATTTCGCTGGGCATGCGCCTCTGCCCTCTCGGAACCCCTACCCCTTTATAGTTTTGATTTGTTTTATGGTCAATTACAGACCTCATCTTTGCCACTTTTCGGTAAATGTAATTTTAGCGACCCCAACTTAGTCACTTCTGTTTATGCAATAGGCCTTATGCATGATTACGGCATACACTCAAGATTCACCACCACGCCTCGATTGCACAAAATTATTCACAATATACAAGTTTGCTCCTTTGGAATTCAGCTCAAGCTAAGATCCGGTGCTTCCACTTAGTTCAGCTGGCCCTTGCATGAAAAATTGTCTACAAGTACGTAAAATCTACAAGTTTGATTTTGGAATTCGAAGCTCCTCCTCTCAATGCAATTTTTTTGACTCGCCTCAGGACTCTGTTATTCACGCTATCCAACATATCGGCCGATAACTCTTGCCAAAACAGAAATACGCCTTCCTTGCTATGGTTATGGTGATGAAATTAGCTAGTCAGACGTCATCACTCGTAAGGGCTATTTCTTAATGATCGCTTGTAATTTTAAAATGGAATGTAATCCGACTAGTAAATATAGATGATTCTGGAACAACGTTTGTTTACCGCGAATTCTTACCCCCAAAATACATAGAATTTACGACTCCATTCTAGTAACTCTGTTGAAAATACTACCCCATTATAGTCAATCCAGTCGTGAAACTGATGCGACCCAATCCAGCGGCACATCTCCATTGGAACGTAATAATAGAAAATAACCCCACACCCCCCACTCCCACCCTCCCCCCTCCCCCCTCCCCCCTCGTCTGGAGAGGGACATGAATTATGTATTTCCGAGATGACACTGAGCTGTCAATTAAACAAAAACAAAAAGAAGATCATGGTGTCCTACATCCTTGTCAGTTTAAATCTTGCTTACGGATAGACTGTGGTGCATACAATATTACAATTTATTTGCTTTCTTCATTTCCTCTCTTGTTACACTGCAATTTTATTTGGTAATAAAGAGGACAATCTTCGACATGCATAATTGCGTTTATATCTCTGAATGATATGAAAACACGAGTCAAACGAAGTTCACTGTTAATCGATCATTACTTGT
Organism: Montipora sp. Colony 1 RG-2022; assembly: GCA_023091755.1. Classification (NCBI taxonomy): domain Eukaryota; kingdom Metazoa; phylum Cnidaria; class Anthozoa; order Scleractinia; family Acroporidae; genus Montipora; species Montipora sp. Colony 1 RG-2022. Next base: position 8,833 of record JALIRR010001647.1, read on the forward strand.
TTGAATAATTTCTTTATCTATTGTTCATTTATTTTGCTGTCAACTCAAGGGTTCCCTCCGAAAGTAATTAAATTCCAGTCAGTCGCCTCTTAAACCCTATCCAATCTCCACGCAGCTTAAAAATCTACGTCGATTTATCGACTGCAAGACGCAATTCAATTTACTTACCAACCAACTGCCAGAGACCAATTCACACAATGGGCACAGGCCTATAATTTCCTCGTTTGCTTTATACGATTGCCTCTTTGTTACGTAATCGGTGGTAGATTCTATACGTCAGACACAAAGAAATAAGTATCAAACTATCGATATTGAACATCAGGACACCTATATACTAGAGTTAGTTGCCTTATTCGAAGAAAAATTTACTTGTTCCTCCAAGGATTTTTCAAGTCCTCTTTCTTTCTCTTAACGAAATGAAGGTGTGATTAATCAAATTGTCGGCCTTGATAACCAATCCCAGGTGATAGTAAGAGGATTATAGGAATCAAATGAAATGTTACGTGTTAGAGCAAGCATAAAGATTATAGAACTTAACGTTCCTCTATTTGTCAACCACTTAATTACAAAGTATACGCCTCTGTGGCTTGTTGATATGTCGAAGACGACAGAGCTGAAGGAAAAACTAAAGGAAGACCAGCTGACAAACAATTTCTAGCTTATCTTTTGATGTTATGATTCTTCCAAGATGCAAGGTACTTCAATTAGGTGCTCAGAGTTAGGTTAGGTGCTCTTGATTCTAAAAGGCTATGTTCTCGTTTGTTTCCTTTCATCGTTTTATTCATTTAATATTTTTGTTTATCCATTTATAAACTTTGATCTAACCATTAAAAGATCTGCCATTTTTCACAGATGAAAAAAAGGACACATACTCGCGCACAGGGTCCATACACCTTGCTAGATCAGTAAACAATGCATAGCCCTTCATGACTGCAAATGCATTAAAACGTAACGAGGATCGCAAAACTGCAATAGGTAGCTAAGGCGAGCACGCAAGAGAAACTAATGTATACGGAAATCGACTTAGCTAAACGGAAACGAGTAGATTGCTGGTGCACAGAAGACCTATATTATCCGGAAAGGTTTGTGCATATGGTGATTCTGTCAACAAAATAATCAACAGAAAATCTCATTAAGGTTGCACGTGTTGTTACAACCTCGTTGAGTGGGTCTTGCATGAAAAAAGTATTGAAATTCCCGAGGCATCTTTATTATCATCTACAGGGCGTCACTCCCATCTTGTCGTGAACATTTTCGTTGCGTATGGCGGCATGGTACACAGTGGTAGGGGAGTGGAAATCATTGCGCATGCTCCGACTATCAAATCCCTTTGCTAGCACCAGATGAGATTGATTTGTCTAAATCCCGCTTTGTAAAAACCAGCAAATAGATTTCCTCCAGTTCCATTTTTTAATCACACAGGCCTAGGGCCCTTGCTCCCCTATAATAGCCGATTTCATGCAAGCTTAAATTTTTCATCGATTTCTATATGCATATGAAAGATACATTTGATCTAATTTGTCACAGGGGGTCTTGTTGTATCTATAATCATTTGAGCCGACATTTTTTCAACCAAGAAAAAATATTATCATCTCTTATGTACAGATTCGTGAGCTACGCCAGCTTACGCGAGCGCAGTTTACCACTTACCCACGAGGTGGGGGACGAACCCGAGGTTGATAAACGTTGTCAGTCTGGGGCCGGTTGCTCGAAGCGTGGTTAGCGCTAACCGTTGGTTAAGAGCAATCAAAACCTATAGGTTCCCATGGTATTTAACGCTGACTAGGACTAGCCATTCTTTGAGCAACCCGGGCCTGGGCGGTAAGAGTTTCAAAGTTTTCACTCATATTCTCAGAACATATTCTTATTACATCATGATTCTCTCTCAAATATTTCATGAGATGTGTTTTGAACAACTTTGAGTTCATTTCGTATTTATCACATTATAATCTATTAAGTTTTACACGGAATTGCAAGACGTCGTCGTAAGACATGTAAGCAAACGCTTTCAAAGTTTGTTTCATTTTATTTCAATTGCGTATTGCGTGCGGAAACATTTGCGTATTATCACTAAATCATAAGTATCGATCTCAGAGTATTAAGACACTTAACCACTGCTTAGTGCTCGGCTGATTTGTCACGGAAACCTCTTGACGAACTATTACTTGAATAAAGAATCCTCGCTCATAATCGCGTCATGTTGCAAGTTCAAGTAGAAATTGTTAATACTATTAATGATTTTTATTTTAAGTTGTTTTAAGAAAATAACGACAAGGAAAATCAGCAAGCCATGTCGCTGCTTGCATGTAAGGCCATCAAACGTTGGAAAATCATGCATCGGACGTGCCGAATTCACAGATTAGTAAATAATCTGCTTGCCGATACTCAGTAATCTGAAGGTTGCAGCCATTTCCAGAATTCTTGACTAGTGAGTAGGAATATAGTGAATCGGATAGCGTTAGGTTTCTTCAGAAATAACCGACTATCAGAAAATGTACACTGAGAGTAGTTGGTTTCTCCTACGCTTTCCGGGGAGAAACCACTGCGCGGAAGCGCTAGTTTCTTTGAGTGAGGGCGAACAAGTTAAATGTAAACCGGTAAAACCAATCTCGACCCCAGAGCTCTTCTCTTGACTGAGGGAAAGAAGAGCTCTGAAGAACCCTGAAATAAAGTGTCTTCTCATTGGTTTTCGTGAAGAACAATCAAAGGTGTCTCTGATTGGTGCATTCATGTTAGCACGAGAAGTGAGCAAGCGCCGTAAGAGTTCAAAGAGCCAATTTTTGGCTATGAGAACCCTACGGCGCATTTTCCCCTACACTGAGTTTCTCAGAGCATTGGGTCGATCCGAGGCACTGGTGACGCAAAAAAAGGTAAAACGAGTTAGTAAATTTGTTTTGGCGCTTGTGCATGCGTTTAGTTATGTTACTGCCGGGTTTAAGCGAGCCTGTTGTGTCGTGATTCCATATTTTCCCGCGAAATAAGACGAAGTGATGTCAAACGCATCACGTGGAGCGTGATATACCTTGCACATTCTCGATGGAAAATCTAACGGTTTCTCGCAGTCGTTTCACTCTCTTGAAGCGAAGAAGGAACCAACTTCTCCCAGGGAAAAATCACATTTTCCGATCAGGTTTTCATTTTTTCATGCATTCTCAGCTCTTCGAGAGCGGAGATCAGGCCGCTTGGAGTTCGATAGTTAAACCAACTTTGGTTAATCCTTTCGTGCGGCCTTGAACTCGCGCTTACAATGAGAGAAGACATAATTTATTAATCCTGCGGCACTGTTTAATTAAGGCTATTTCAGATACTTTGCCCTCACTGCACAATGCTGAAGGGTGTACTCTGTGTTTGATACTCGATACTCTTTGTTTGTCCCTCCCAAATTTTTGCATAAGCATTGTTTCCATTTCTCTTGGGACCATTGTAAGTCCCAAGAGAAAATAAAAACAATGCTAATATACAAAAATTAAGAGTATTTTTGATAGTGGCTAATTTAAATTAGTGGAAACCTAAAAATCACCGGGCAACACAAACTCTTTGTCTCAGATGATTATTGCTCGAGGTTTTTATAAGTAAGAAGATGCATACACGAGGTATGTCACAGTTTTCCCAAAATCTCTATAAATTCCTTCTTTTTCTTTTCCCTCAAAAACGTTACGGCAACAAAATGTTGTCCTCGCCAGGTCCTCGCATTTGAAACAATACCTCGAGCGCATGTACATTTTGAGTAAACTGTACCCTTGTATCAAACGCTTTTCTCATTATTTTATTATGTAAACACCAATGAAATACCATGCCAAGTTTTCGCGCGAAAACATGATATCTTTACACGTAAAAAGATCACTGTTGCTACGGCTACAAAAAAAAATCGCACCTTTCGATGCCTTTCGTGAAATGATTTAGAATTTCTTTGGTGTTTTTTAATAAATAGAATATTACACGGCCGCTTGGAGATACGAAATTTCTCTTATCTTGTGGAAAAATGTTTCATTCGTTCAGTGCGCTCACTCGTGAAATATTTCTTAACACTCGAAGACAAATTTCGTATCTCCAAGCGGCCATGTAATATCCTCTACATACGCATTAACTTACCTCTGATTATCGTTGGTGGAAATTAGTAAAACTTTGAAGTCCTCTGAACTTCATAGTAATGCCAGCGAATATTAAAAGTCCAGCTTTGTTCTCTTTCCGACTCTCGTCCACAGAGTATTAACGAAAACGTCATTTAAAATTGCAAGTTCAGGTTTATTAATCTTTTTCGTCGTTATGTCGGCTTGTCTAACTTCTAAAAACTAGTGTAACTCCCCAGGAACTGAATTAGGAGGTGCGGTATTGAATCTACGACAGAAAAATCAAAGTCGCTGCCTTTTGTTCACGTTCTCCGTAAAACTTGAGAATTCGTCATTTCACGTCGTAGATTTGCCGAAAAGGTGAAAGAAATGTACAAAAATGAAAAATGCACGTGCACAGCGTGCAAAGCTATTGTTTTTGCTCATTAAATATGCAAAATTTGTGACGTTTTCGTTGCCGTCGCGTCATAGATTTTAAACTCCCTAATTTCATAAACCGCATACGAATAATTCACAGCCCTTTCTTTGAATATATGGATGAACATCATAAGGCAAATGTCGGCGCACGCTTTCCACGCTTTTGTAATAAGAAAATTAATTTGATTTCCCCTGTGGCCGGAAAGTAGAATCAAGTTCTGCGCTCAACTTTTCAAGTCCCATTGCGCCCTTACTTTTTGCCCGTTTTTTAACTTTTCGTTTAAATATCTAAAGTGTCTGGAGTGTAGTACTTCCAAAATCTTTGCCTCATAGTTTTTTAACAATAGTGTATCTACACGTTTCTTGATTTGTATGTATGCAAAAAAGTTTGGCCGAGCCAGTTGGGCCCTGGTAACTAACGACGTCAAAAAGGTAACTTTTTCGCATCTCTTCAGGAAAAATGTGCAACGGTGTTAGAATAGTCTTGTTGAAAATCTTGAGCTTCTTGTTAAGGCTTTATGGAAATGTCGGATGATAGTTGTTCTTCTGATGCTGTGAATGTTCTATCGATTCAGAATCGAATTATATTCTTGACTCTTTGACGTCATTAGTTACCAGGACCCAAACGGGCTCGGCCAAAAATTAAAGGCTCGCAAAAACGCGTCGATACACTATAAGGGAAAATGTTTTGAAGCACTACACCCCAGACACTATAGATACGGGTAAAAAATAAGCATCATAGGGACTTAAAAGACTTTTATAATCTGAAAGGAAGATAAGCGATGCGTTTTTTTCAGTTATTTGTTTCATTAGTTCTTTTCCTCTCGGCGCGGGGGGAAGGGGGGGTGGGGGAAAGGGCGAATGTTATCTTGTCTGTTGTGCAGTTTGGAAGTGCGATCGCGATAAATAAATCCCTCTTTACTTTCAAAAAGAAGACACGAAAGTAAACATAAAAATACATTTTTTCGCGTCAAAATCCAGCTTTTCGTAGACTTAAAAAAAAAACCCTCTCTGAAGGAAGTTGGAGAAACGCCCACAGACGGAAAGTCCTATACAAGGTCCCTCATCCAAACAGTCAGTCACCACGTAGCATCTCTCTTGACATTGCGGACCCACAAAACCACGGGAGCAGCGACATGTACCAGGCTAGATACATTTTCCGCCAAATCTGAAAATAAGGGCTAAGTCATGGAACTGTGAAGCAATAGACCTTTTCACGCATAGTCCAAACAGAAGATTTGTATGTCTAACCTCTCATTCAGTGTTAGGCTAGACACGCAAAGACAACGCCTTTCTTCCCGCCCACGGACTCAAAATGGCAGCTGTGTGAAAAAGGTCTCTTACAATGCCTGAAAGGACTATGGTCTGCACTTAATTATAGAAAATAATCATTGATGACAAATAACTGAACCAGAAATTCAACAATAAAAACATAAGGAGAAATTAAACATTTTAGGAGGAGTTGACAAAAAAAGAGCTAAAATTACTTAACACCACCACTTAAGGGAAAACAGCTATTTCGATGTCCGTTCAAGGTTTTGTGGCATACTACTAAAACTTTTTCATCTCCTGAACATTTTTTTAATTATAATAAATTCAATGGGGAGGTCTTGGACTTTACTTCGTGAAAACTTCGAAAAACCGAAGTGGAACATAATTCTAAACAATGATGATCGCGATC
>JALIRR010001647.1:20000-27500 GCA_023091755.1 Montipora sp. Colony 1 RG-2022
TCATCAAACAATAACTCCTACCGTTTTCAGAAGAGTTTTTGGGATGCAAAAAGGCCTCTTATTAATTGCCCACAAAGCATTCCACATTGTCTTTCACCAAAGATCACAATAAAAGAAATCAAAACGGCCAAAACGTTTTTCGTGAGAGGGGAGAGGTGGACGGGTCAACATAGGGAGTGCCATTATTAAGACTGAAATCAAACGACTACTTTATCTTTTGGCTTCGATTTGGCTTGTGAGTCTACTGGAGGCACTTCGGCAATTCATTAGTAATGTTTAAACAAACATGGACATATTCAGCTTTTCTTGTTTCAGAAATGAACATAATTTTAACGATGAAAGACAAAAAACTGATATAATAGAAACTCGATCGCTTGGCATAATTCTTGCATCTCAAGAACGCACTGCTGAAAAGAAATCGTAGTGTTAATTATTATAAACACAAGCTTACTCTTCTCTTCTGTGTAACGAGCTGGGTAAAGCACCTCTACAGCAACCAAATATCGTCCAAGATGTCAACCCAAATACAAATCACAGGCACTGAAATATACCACAACAATTTTTTGTCGTACCTAATACCACAGTGAACCTCAGTAGTGTTGAACATATAAGGGCAAAGCTGCTCAGGATGCTAAGACGAGCTCAAACGGCGCATCGAAGTTCCAAGGAGCTAGCATACACCTTGGAAAAAGACACAAACGACTGAAACACGATGAAGAAAGTAAAACAAGTATGACAGACTCTTACAGTTAAGTCTCCTCGTAGCGATTCAAGAAGATTGGGAACTGTGACGTTTGTCACGCATTCCGCAGGCTTGGGAAAAGCTCGATAAGGCCTGGGAACGAGTCAAGACTTGCATGCTCGATAAGAATGACAAATAACGATCAAGCATAATCAATAGGCCATTTCCTAGTTCATGTCTGCCTCCTCCTCAAAGCGAGTCTAAGTGCAAAGTTTTTGTGATGGTAGTTAGTTCTAGGTTACATATGAATGAAAACTAATTTTCATAACAAAAACGTCGCACTTAGACTCGCTTTGAAGAGGAGGCAGACATGAACTTGGAAATGGCCTATTAAAAACAGGCCTCTATAATGTAATATTTTAAATTTTTGGAATAAAGAATAAATATAAATATTGAGAGTTTTACCCTTGGTCAGTATTGATTGACTGCTTTATAAAAGGCACTTTGTGCTCTTCTCTTCATTCTCTGCTAAATGGGTTTTAATAGAAGGGCGGTTTTACCGTCGTAGAAAGGAAGCGAGTCAACATTGCTTTTACACACTGTTTACAGATGGTAAGCTTAAAATTATATCTGACTATTCCTACACTGAATTGTTAACGATTCTCGAAGGCAATAAGTTCCTTTCATTTAGCTATGATTTGATAATATTGATCATCAGAGACGCAGATGCAAAGAATTATATTGCCTGTAAATCTACGATAGTTTTAAGTTTATTCCCTCACTCATGGATTGGAGTGACTCTGTAGGAAGATAAGAAAGCGAAGTCTTGTAAAGCAAATGAAATTCAAAGGAGTTTTAAGTTAATAACTGAAAATAATAATACTGACGCTGAATTGTCAATTAATCTCAACTGATATGAGATGCCGGCTGTATTGCTTGGCTACACATCAAATCAAATCAGATGATTGGTTTTCAGTTAAGAGTTCCAGGATAAAAAATTCTTCGGAATTCGAAGAGAGTCAAGAACTAAGGAACTCAACCCTCGTATGCAGGTTCAGGAAGCATCGTTTAAGGTCTTGAAGAGTAAAATTCCATCCTGCCAAATTTACCATCTAAATGGATAATACTACGTAACAAAAAGTCTGGAGTATGCAAATTGGCACCATTTCTCATAAATAAGCCAGCATTGTTGAATATTGTGAAATCTCTGTTTTTACCTTTTTCTTCACTGATAGATTTTCTCACTTTAGCAATTTTTTACATACAGGAGCATCAAGACAAAGTGGAGCTCTACTTCCTTAAAAACGATGTGTTGGCAAAACGTAACAAAAATTGAAACGAAGAACGGTTTTACAAACGCGTATAATTGTTTAATTTGTTTACTAATAAATCAGGTTTTCAATAGATAAAAAATATTTTCTTCAGGACAAAAGGCTCTACGTTTTGACTAAACGAGTCACAATCGGATAATTTTCTTGTGGCCATCTACTGGAATGAGTTTAAATGGAACAAGTTGTCTTACCCCGAGAACAGTCAAACCACTGTCCAAAAGAGTTTGTTATGAGAATATTAAGGCGAAAATCGAACTTTTTGTGTTCCTTTTTTATTTTTGCAATTTGTTGTTCAGTCTTACTATCGTTTTACATCCATATCTCCACTCTTCCCCAAATACTGATTAAGCATAATCCATTTCCTTGTATTGATTACATCTCAAATGACTGTGCGAATCGTTCCGAATCAGTCGCTTATATGAGCTACCTTCCTCTGATGAATTTCAAAGATCTGGGAAAGTACAAGAGGAAAGTCATGTTATTGATTATTGTCAGCACTGCACCGAAACGATATGACAGACGGCAAGCAATAAGGGACACGTGGTGGAAACACTGTAACAGCGAAAACGTAAGAACCTCTCTTGCACTTAATTTGAGTTTGACACAGTAATACCAATGTCTTGGTAACTTGGAGGCGAGAGTCACAGGCACCCAGAAAATCTACTTTACCATTTGCAGGCTTCATGAGAATGCCGACCATGTTAACAATATCAGATAGCATTAATTTGTAGTATTTATACGACACGAACAACAATTCTTTGCGTGACAGGTCGACTACGGTTATTGCCTTTAGCTGCCCCTTTGTCTTAGATGCAAGTCTTCTAGCTACATTGCAACAACATCATGAACTTTGTCAACTACAGAAGCTCAGTACGATTAATAAATAATTTACCGTTTGTTGTCTACATAGGTAAAATGCGTGTTTGTCACAGATGGCTTTATTGTGGACGAAACCCAACGTGAGCTTACAATTCAAGAAAGAAATCGTTATCATGACATGGAATTACAGCCACTTATAGGAGGAAGAGAGTTCGGAGTGCGGTTCCTGAATCACATCAAATGGGCAAAAGCTAATTTTGATTTTCAATACCTTCTTAGGATCGACGACGATTACTTTCTGTGTTTAAAACGACTTTTGTCTGAGCTTCCAACGCGACCGACGATAAACCTTGTGTGGGGATGGTTTCATTGTGAACGCGCAACGAGAATAACGTGGCTTGATGAGGCGTTCATGATCTTTACGCCAGATATAATAAACAAGTTTTTATCACAAAACAAAAGTACGATGCTGTGTCATCCACACGCCGATCAACAAATCGCCATATGGTTGGCGAAAATTCCAAGAAAGTTATATTTTCACGACCGAAGGCTGTACCATGACCCTCCAGCTTCGTTTTCTCCAAAATTTGACAACATCAAAAACGTATGTGACTCGTATCTCGGAGTCCATGGTACTTACGTCAAAACGATGAGGTATTTTGGCCGAAATGCAAACGATGGCAAGAAGATTGTTATTCCTATTCGTAAGTTTTCGCGTTTTTGTCCAACAACAAGATTCAATTACCGTTTGATGGATCCAAGGTTTCTGTATGAGCCCAAGTTATGCAAAAACAATCCCACATGGAACATGGAACGAACAATGTTTATTGGTCGCGAGAACAACTAGTATGGAAAGGGTGGTTAGGTGGAACTGAGGCCACGGTCTGGTCGATTATAACAGACGCAAAGAAAACGCTAGACTTCAAAACAGCCGTATTTTAGCGCTGGTCGAATTCATCGTCTTCAAGCGAAAGGTCTGGAGCGACGGAAAGTTTAGCGTCTCTCCCCAGTCTCCAAACCTTTCGCTTGACGACGACGCGGCATTCCACGAGCGCAAAAATGCGGCTGTTTTGCAGTATAGGAAAACGCGTACGAGCGAAGCATAATGGGTTTTTCTTTAATTTTACCTGATTGGCTGATGACGTGGTGATAAGCAAGACCGACAATCCTGGACAAACTTGTTCGGACAATGAAGTTAATAAAGCACAAGCAGTTTAAAAACCAGTTAAGCATAGCGATAATTCAGCTTGATGCATTTGTTGCATACGTGCCAACTCTCCCGGATTATCCGGGAGTCTCCCGGATACGGAACGAATCTCTCGGTCTCCCGTACGGGTCATTAAATCTCCCGGATAAAAACGACTCTGAACCTTTCACAGACGTTTCTCCATTCTAGACTCAAATTGCATCCCCACAGTTAAAAAAAAAAAAGGATTTTTCCTAACTCGTTTCATTGTTTCTTAATGCATTAAAACACACGTTAATAGAACTAAACAAAATGGCTTCCTTTAGCTATCATGGCCATATAACCGATTGTTTGATTGGATCTCCGATTAACCAATAAAAATTATTGACATAAGTACCCTGTTTTCCCGCAAATTCACAATGGCGGCAGAATATGGAGCTGCTGGGCGATGGGTGGGTGCGTTTTTGGGGGAAGAGGAGGGAAGGGAAGGGGGTAGGTTGATCGAGGCGGAGGGGTGGGGAGACCGGAAGGAAAAAATCTCCAGATTTTAGATCTCCATAGGTTGGCATCTCTGTTGTTGTATGGAGCAATCAGATCCGTGGTTGGCAAGGTTCGCTGCGAAATACAGCCTTGGAACGAACGGCTGGGTTTTGACTGGATTTTAATCTAAAGCTGATTATTTTCGAAAGACACTGGGAGTATTGGTGAGTGAAAACATAGCAACACAACAGTATGAATTATCAAATGCATTAACAAAAGTACAATAGCCACCGTATTTTAATTTAAGGGATATTGAAAATCTAATGCGTCTGATCGCTTGCTGGCACTATGTTTTCAATCTCACATGGGGTTGGCGCTAACATATTTTCAATGTTCTTATGGTGGTCGAATAAATATTCTATTCCGCAATTCACGTAATCAATTGCAAAAACTAACATGATGGGATTTTGATATTTCACCAGCGGTTTTTCAGGTCGCTTGGCGAGTGACAACCGGAACGCGCGTGAAAACAATTTCTTTTCTAACTCAAACTTCAATGAAATTCTCATTTAAGCCACCAAGGCGAGTTGGCAATTACTTTCGGCCAATCGGAAAGATAACAGGCGTGCTATTTTTATTATTTTATTGGCGCTCTGTGAACAAACCACTTTCAGGAACGTTGGGCGAGACAATGGCTGTCCTGAAAACACAGCCTTTACAGACCTACTCATTTCAAGTATTTTGTTGGATTTTTATCTTTTCTTTTTTCGAGGGTGAGTTCTCATACTGAAAGAACTTGAAGTAGTGAGGTTCTTAGAATTCGCTTCGTCCATAAGGACTTGCTGAAAGGAGGTTAAAGTTTTTCGCTTCCGCAAAGATCCAAACCGAATCTAATGCAAATGAACGAAAACAATAGATTTTTCTCATTCGCATTAGATTCGGCACATGTGAAATGCGACGTTTAAAACGAGCCTTAGTAGGGATAAAGATCTCAAAATTTGGTGCAAAAAATGAAAAAAGAAATGCTTACGACATTTTCAAAATGCGCCGGGTTCCGAACACAATTGTCTGTTAAGGCCCTGGGAAACAGCTTAAACATTTGTTTCAACATCCGTACAATTTTGTTGAACAGCGATGTTAATAAAACCGTTTGGTCAGGCCCTAAGTTCAAATTATTTGACCACGTCTCGAGACAACGTCTGTAGCCCATTCGGCCTTCGGCCTCATGGGCTATTGACTCAGAGCCCATTCGGGCTCGAGGAATAATTGTTAAATAACCCAAAAATTACGGATGAATACAAGATTCTTGCAGTGAAAACTAAGTTCAGTCTCAGGGAGGATTCCATATTACTATCTGCTCCTCTCCCTATCGTGACGCTTGGCCCTCCTCTCTATATTCCAGTTCCGTCTCTCAATTTCTATTTTATCACAGATGATAGAGATGAGTCTCCCTCAGGCTAGCCGATCTGTTGGGATCTCTCTCCATGTTCCGAGAGCAGCTCCGCGCTTGATGATGTCCTTCAGGGTGTCCTTATATCTAAGAAGGGGGCGCCCGACTCTCCTTGAGCCCTCTTCTAATACTCCATAGAGAAGTGCCTTCACGGGCCGCACATCTGGCATACGTGCAACGTGACCCATCCAACGCAATCTGTTCCTAACGAGAATAATCTCAATATCCGTAGATTTTGCACGATCCAGTACCTCATCGTTGGTGATAAAGTGATCCCACCCGATCTTAAGAATTGATCTCAGGTGCCGCTGCTGAATGGTTCTTAGAAGCTTGGTGTGATGATGATATAGAGTCCAGGTTTCACTTCCATACATCATTAGTGGAATGATGCACTGATTGTATACTTTGAGTTTCGTATCTACTGTCACATCTCTACAGTCAAAAACCCTATCCCTGAGCCTCCCCATCGCACATGACGCAGCCTGGATCCGCGCTGTTATCTCTTCATCTAGCTAGCAGTCCTTGGTGACATAGCTATCGAGATATTTGAAGTGGTCTACTCTCTTCAATTTTTGCGCATCAATGTAGAAATCCAGCTGTTCACCGACACTCATGGTTTCTGTTTTCTTGATGTTGATCCTGAGACCCATTTTTAGTGACAGGTTTCTGTATGCGGATAACAGAGTGACACTAGCACAGTGCCATCGTTGGTAAATAGGGCAATATCGTCTGCATACTGGGCTTCTCGTATTATGTATTTGGTGAATATCTGGGTCTTTGATTTCAAACGCCTGAGATCAAATAGGTCGCCGTCGTATCTGAAACGAACCTTGATAATAGAACAGGAATTTATGTCCTTGAAAGCAAGGTAGAGGTGGGCGGCATATATCCCAAACAGTGTAGGGGCTAGCTTACACCCTTGCTTGACATCACCGTTGTACTCAATGGGATTAGAAAGTTCTCCATCAATACACAGTCTAGCGTGCACTTCAGAATAAAGCGTCCTGATAACTTGGACAAAATTGACAGGGCATCCAAGCTTTCCCAAGATCTTGAATAGGAGCTCTCGATTTACGCAATCAAAGGTTTTGGTGAAGTCAATGAAGACGATGTGCAAACGGTTTTGCTGCTGTTCTCTGCATTTTTGTGCCTCTGTCGTCTCTGTAGCATGACTGAGATTCGAGGTACACTAGATCTGCTAGACGTTTAAGTCGCTGCAGTACGATATTTAACAATTATTCCCTGAAATCGAGGTGAATAGTGGCAGAATATTTACCGAGCCGCGAAGCAGCGAGGTAAATATTCTGCCACTATTCATCGATATTGAAAAGAATAATTGTTTTAGTATATACTCACGAAGTGATCTCAACAACATTTGCAGAAGAAAACCATCCAAAGTCGATTTAATTGACATCTCAATTCTAACCTGCGATCAAGCGTACTTTTCTTGAGACAAGGCGCTAAAAAGTATCTTTTCGCACCGTGTCTAAGGAAAAGTACGCCTGATCGCAGGTTATCTCAATTCATGCGTGGAAAACGTGCAAGCGGCACA
>JALIRR010001647.1:32500-42500 GCA_023091755.1 Montipora sp. Colony 1 RG-2022
CTGTTCAATAAACCTTCACGCTATTGCTTTTAATTCGTCGTGTTCGTCCTTAACGCTGCGCACCGTGTTATTACGTAATTTGCTTGGTTCATGTTCTCCTCATTTACATTGAGAAAGGGGAAATTCAGTTTTGGTGTTTATTCATAAACCAACTTGACCCTTGTAAATAACTGTGCATCTCACCAGGGTTAAAACTTTTAAATCCTGGTGAAAATGCTAGTAATATATGAAATACTATGAGTCTTCAAAGAATGGGTCAGATGAACGTGAAGAATTTAACTTTCCTGAAGGAAGTAAGCCTGGTTTGAGCCCTAAAATTGGATGTGATTGAACAATTGTTTATGTTTTTGGTGTGGTTAAGGTGTGGATTTGGACAGAAACATCTGGCATGGTAATTTGGTCTTGGCAAATCAACCTTTCCAAGGTACTTGATCATCTGGTCAAATTACTTGTACTTCTGTTTGGGAAATATTCCCATGTGGCCTTCTAAAGATCAGAACTGGATGAAAACCAGTGAATGACTTGAAAACACCTTTTTTTTCTCTGATGATCTCGGATGTAAACTGTCCTTTTTCCAGTTTTGTATTTTGGCTTTCAGCTCACTCCTTTCCTTTTCAACGTCACTTTTTTGTTTAATCAAAAGTGACAATTTTACCGCCAACTTTTCCACGACTCTTCTCAAATGAGCACAGTTTTCACAGGCCACTGTCGGTCTTGCATTGTCTTCATCAAGCAACCTTGGTGATGGTTCTGATTCAGCCCAAATGTTTTCTTCATTTTCCTCAGAACTTTCTGGAAGACATCTCTTTTTGGGCAATTTTCTTGTCTCTTAATTGCCAAAAGCCACCGATTCCTACTTTTGACCTTGAGGGGAAAAGAAAAAAAATGAAATGTTTTCTGCCTGATTGATATAAAAAGAACTTTGGCAACCAGGTACACTGTAATATCTGCTACGACCATCGCGCGAAGAAGTCAAAGGGTTGTCCGCCTTGTTTGATGTTGTTTTTTCTCTTTCCTTACTATCTAGGAGCCTGGAACATGCTAGTCACACAACAACAATTTAATACCTTGCTCAACAACTTTCCTTTGTCCTGAATGGCTGGTAAACAATTGGACTTGACCATTTCGGTGGTCCCAACGGGTGAACTCGACTTACATTTTGAATCTGGGACATTTGTGGTTGCTAGCTTTTGTTCCGCCTCGACGGACAAAGAACTATTATACAGCTCAACGATCGAATTATTTGCCTCAAAGGGCAGACATCTGAGACATTTTGACTCAACGATCAAATTTATCGCCTCATCGGGCAAATAATACTCAACGGGTGAATCCGACTTACATTTTGCATCTGGGACATTTGTGGCTGCAAGCTTTGTTCTTGTTCGACGGACAAAGAACTATTGTGCAACTCAACGATCGAATTATTTGCCTCAACGGGCAGACATTTTGATTCAACGACCGATGGTAACCAGAATGATGATCTATGACGACCCACTGCAAAAGCACTCGACTCGAACGCTTTTAAGCTGTCAGATTCCCTTCCACGTGCACGTGACGTCATCACGGGTATCAATACCCCGGATGATAGACATGATACCACCACAATCGACTGCGCATGCTTCCGATCTTTCATCCCACAAATTTCGATTTTTTCCTCTAATATCAAGAATATGCTGCTGCCTCGCTATGGCTCGCCAGCAATGAAAATATCCAGTGTTCAAGTTCAATCAATATAGATTGTTACATAAAAATATACCATATCGGGATTTGTCACATTCGCAAAAGCTGGGTCGTTATTTAGTTAGCTTCAACTGAAACTAAAGGTTTAAATATTGTGTCAGAACAAAATACTTTCGATAACATCTGCGTTGCCGTCCAACCAAAACTCCACCCGCCCTCCGGTGTTATCGATCGAAAACCATTTCTTGCCGGCTGGGAATCATATCATTCCCAATAAGAGAGCTATATTGTACACAGGGTCTACCATCTTTCTCAAACGCGGCTTTCTTGTTATCGGGTTGAGCTCGAAAACACTCATATACACACATCTTGTGATCATTTTATCATTTTGGCTTGCGAGACTTCACCAGGTTAGTTTCTGTTTTCGTGTATGCTACGTTTCTCGGCATCCCGATTAACCTGCGATCAGGCCGGTACTCAGTGCATAGATTTTATGCGGTGGACACAGTAGAATACAGTGTATTTAACTAGCAGTTTTCATTGAGAAGCGAGTGCTGCCGTTAAAGATGTTTTTGAATGCAAATACGACAATGAGAATTTTAAGGAAAATATAACTTATTTTATTTGCAAAATGACGTGGTTACATGTATGTTCTTTGAGTATAACATTAACAAGTAACTATTGGTGTGGCTAAGGCTTTTGTTGGGATTATGCTTGTAGTAATTGCTAAAAGTGGAAAAGAAATATATTGGTTAACGAAAACGGAAGGTGTAACGAATAACACTGTCCAACGCAACATGTAATAATAAGGGCTTTTTAACTGATTCTTAGAACGATTAGTGACACTTTCTTTTGTCTATCTAGCGCAACGTGGAAATAAATGTCACAATGTCACATACCTCGCTCTTTTGAATGGGTTAGTAGTGTTTCATGCTGGATTAAGGGATATTATTAAAGGTTCTTGGTTACACTTTTCCTGGCGCTTTCCGAAAAACATTGCTTATTGACAGTCTTGTGAGAAACTGGTTTCAAAGGTTCCACTTGTTCTTTAGTACCTATGATTACAACATGTTTTCTCCTAGTGTCATGAATTTGGTTTGGTATTGGGCCCGGTTGTTCAAAAGCCTTTTAACGCTAATCCCAGATTAAAAATTAACCAGGAGTTTATTTCTCTATTGCCAAATGCTGTTCAACGCTGATATTCTGAAAAGCTTTACATTGGAAGAAGTCAATCTTGAAATAAAAAAATGAGCAAAAGAAACTTTCACCAAAAAATTGAAAACTTGAAACAAAAGTTTACGCTTATCCTGGATTAAGCTAATCGGCTTTCGAACAACCGGGCTCAGATGTTCGACAAAAGTGTTTGGTACGCCAGGTCAACTAAGTTTCTCGTTAAGAATATTTCAAATTTTTTTGGGTGTTAGTCACGGTTGTTTCTGGTGTTACCAGTTGTGTTTTATTCGAGAATGTTCTTTTTACTTATTCCCTTATTCGGGGCGATCCTTAAGCCCGGCCTCGTCTCCGTGTAGTCCTTTGTTTTGACTCTGTTATGTAACAACCTTAGACGTCGATTTTCTAGGTGAATTTATTTTTAGGTACGGTTTTTATTCTAAAATTTTTTTCCTTTTTGCGTTAGGGTTAAAGTTGTTGTTGTGTCGTTATAACCCGCTAATAAGGCTTCGTTGTTTGCATTTGCAAATTTAGTAACATTAATAATGAGTTTTTACAACAAACGACTTCAAATTATGTTACAGATTTATCTTTCTGGTAATATCTCGCCATTTTCTGAAGTTTACCTGTAGTTGAAGTTCACTGTAACTGGACAATTTTTGTTAACTGTTTGCGCATTCCACGGATACGCTCATGTAGGCGTCTTGTCATTTTATAAAACGCAATATGAAACCATAGACCTTTTTGCAGATGCGGCGGCCATTTTGATTTCTATTGTTTCGAATAGCTATTATGGGATGCCCAGGGGGCAAATACATATTAATGTGCCCCCTGAGTATCCCATAATGTGTTTTGGAACAATAGAAATCAAAATGGCCGCCGTATCTGCAAAAAGGTCTATTGCAGGCTCTCGTTTCGCTCTAACAAACGCCCGCGGTATTTGCGATCCGCAGTTTCAACCAGTTTAAAGTGTTCTTTTAGTGCAAAAGAGAGATTGCTCGCAGTTTAGGTACGTTGTCTGTGGTTAAAGGAGTAAATTGTCTTCATAAAGGTTCAAGGTTGAGGTTAAATTATAAAAGCGAAATTAAGACTTTAGTAAGCTTAAATATTGACGTGCTACATAAGCAATTCTTCATTTTTTTATCTCTGGAAACAGGTCTGATCTGTAAAGTAAGGAAGCCAAAAGCATCCATTTAAAAGTATAAAGAAGACTGACTTGCTTCAGTGTTTTCTACCCCGGGGCCTGAACCATTCAAGTAAAGATCTGTTTGAAGATGATCGTTTGTGAAGGTTTGTGTTAAAATTAAGCTTATTGATCCTTTAAAGCTTATTATTATCGTCCTACCAGCTTTTTTTAATTCATTCCATGATTTTAGTCACTTGTGAATTGCTGCATCCTTGCTGCGGTGTTTTTTGGAGGCAAATGGTTGAATAGATACATACAGTACGACCAGTACGAGCGATAGTACGACCGACCGATTTTAGATAATAGACCGATAGTACGACCGATAGCATGCCCATGTTGTCAGCTGTGTTGTGTTTTTCATTTCATTTTAAGTAAACAGGATTTTCACTTTCCCAACAATTTCTACCAGCGAAAATTCGTATTTGTTGTGTTTTTAGGACCTACATTAGTGGTTTTTTACATTCGATAAATTGAAATGAGATAGCATAACAGGTCATGTAACGTGATCTTTGCTTTTTGCTGAGTGGTACATGAAACGTCATTATGTTGATTTGCCCAGCATCATGAAGCCCAGAGGATGCCTCTAAAAGGGTTAACAGAAATAGGGTAGGAGAAAAGATAAAATACTCGGTCAGTCATATTCATTTCGCTTCGTCTATTGAAGAACAGATACTTATTTATTTATATGTGTGCACAATACATCGAAGCATAAAGTCTACAAATACCTTTTTTACCTTCAAATGCCACTGCATAACATTTCCAATTCCGTTTTCCGTGAATCTTCCATTACTTGTGTTATATGTGAACCTAGGCAGTTTCTGGTACTAGCTTTAAAATAACTGGTTGCTGTTTAACACAATTTATTACTACGACTCACTAATTGCGAAGATTATTTACTGTACTAACACGAAGAGAGATGGCTTTGGATTTTTCAACAGTATCGTTAATCTAACCCAACATCATTCAGATAGTCAGCGGTCAGCGGTGAAGATGGCCGTGTATTTTCAAGCTTTGATATACAAAATATTTCTTTCAGGAATACAGGGTTTTTGTGTGCCGTCCTTTTCTATGGCTTATTGGCTGCTTTGCGCGGGATTTATTCCCGATTTCCTTCGCATTTATTATATTTTTGCGCCTTTTTACAAGGCCCAGGAATTGCTGTGAGAACTAAAATGAAAAGGGTCTTAGTTTTCCGGGTCTTAGGTCTTAGTTTTCCGGACACCCCGTTTCGTTTCTGAGGAAACGAAACAAAAATATAAAGATGTGCACAGAGTTTAGTCAAGAGATTATGAAGGTAAGAGAAGTAATCCCTCATACTGGCCCTATTCCCATCGTAATCCCTCTTAAGTTATTTTTAGATCTCCTGCGAGATCCGGTATTCCCACGAGGGTTAACTGATAGCCAATCACATGTCCTCATTTTTACCAATGTTGACAGCTGAGCGAATTCCCACGCAATGATTCGCGTCGTTCGCGATTTACCATCAAACAAAAATGGCGGAGGATGTTGAGAGACAAACGCGTATATACATTTTTTGGACGAACGTGATTTGTTGACTACAGAGTTAACCGATTACAATGACTTATGTTTTGAAACCTGTATCTTGGAAGGAACGAGTTATGTAACCGACAGGATTTTGTACAGAATGGCAAATGGAAGACTATAGTCGATAAGTACGATCTCTCTGACTTTAATAAACGCATTCTCGGTTTCCTTTGCGGGATTAAAATATGATGACTTAATTCTTATATGGTGATAAAGTAGACAGATAGAGCTCTACAACAGTACCAAACATGAAAGGAAAACTTGAATCAAGCGTCCGATAAAAATTTTTGAACCCGTGTTATCGGATTCAAGTGAATTTGCAAAGCACGTATGTTAAATATAGCTGTCTCCTTAAAAAAAGATTTAACACGGTTTCGTATATGGCACAACCTTGAATGTGGTATCATTGAAAACTAGACAATTAAGCGATTTCAGTTATAGATGTTTGAAACCTGTATCTTGAAAGGATCGAGTTTTATAAGCGACAGAATTTTGTAAACATTGGCAATTCGCAGACTACAGTCAACAAGTAATATATCGCTGACTTGGTTAACGCGTTCTTGATTTTCTTCGCGGGATTAAAATATGACGACTTAATTCTTAGATATTCATAAATTAGACAGATATCAGACATGAAAGGAAAACTTGAACAGACAGTGCGATAAAAATGTATGAACAAGTGGTATCGCATGGAAGTCAATTTGCAAAGCACGCATGTTAAATATACCTGCATCTTTCAAAATTATTAAACTCGGTTTCGTACATTGGACAGTGTTGAAATTGGTGTCACTGTAAACAACACAGTTAAGCGATTTGAATGATATATCTTTGCATCTTGTATCTTGAAAGTAACGAGTTTTATAGGCGACAGAATTTTGTACACAATGAAATATCGCGGACTACAGTCACCAAGTAACATATTCCTGACTTGGTCAACGCGTTCTCGATTTTCTTAGCGGACTTAAACTATGGTGACTTAATTCTATGATATTCATAAATTAGACAGCTAACGCTTTCAAACAGTACCACACATGACAGGAAAATTTTAATTGACCGCACGATAAAAATTTTTAAAAACGTAAGATCGGATTGAAGTCAATTTGCAACGCACGCGTAAAATATAGCTCCCTTTTACAAAATTATTTAACAGGGTTTCCTACACTAGACAATCGTAAAATTGGTATCAGAGTGAATTATACAGTTAACCGATTTCCATGATATATGATTGCAAACTGTATCTTGACAAGGACGAGTTTTGTAAGCGACAGAATTTTGTAGACGATGAGAAAGTGCGCACTAAAATGGACAAGTAACGCAATGCAACCAAGGTAAACATATCTGCATATGTCAAAATTATTTAACACGGTTTGATAGATTGGAAATTCTTCAAATTGGTATCACTGCAAACTAGGCAGTTAAGCAATTCCAAGGATGTATGTTATCTTGCAGGCAATGAATTTTATCAGGCCATGAAACTCAATTTTGAAAACGGAGAGTGGCATCGTACAGAATTTGTTGCACTTTCCCTCCTCCATGAAACTTCCACGTAACGCGCGCGGTAATATTATCCGCGGGAAAATTGATATCATCTAAAAATAACCTAAGAGGGATTACGATGGGAAGAGGGCCAGTATGAGGGATTACTTCTCTTACCTTTATAATCTCTTGACTATACTCAAAAGTAAAATACTGTAACCGGAGAACTACTAAACGCAAAAAGTAGAGATTTAGTCAATTTTGATCATTTCAAAACTTCTCTTGAGTGAAGGCCCTTACGGAAATGTTTTTTCATCCTTATTACACGTGGCCGAAATTATAACATCAAAAAAATTAGAAAATTCGTATTGTCACCTAGCTCTCGTAATTAGTCTGACAAGCCGTTTTGTTTTGTCACGCGTTCCTCCTACAAACGAGTGACCTTTTGCGTAGACCAATCACAGGGGACTTAGGTGTGGAACACGTGATGAAGCCTCGTGACGGATATTCACTGTAGGCTCACACAATTCACAAGAAAGCTTTAAAAGAATGGAAGAAACTCGAGGTATTTTGCATGTTAAATTTAACAACAGGGATGAATGACTTCAAAATATCAGTTATCCGTAAGGAATTCTGTACGGCGACTCTGCAGTCAAAGTGTGTCCCTCCAATTCCCCAGAGTTGAAGGGGCACGATGTGTGTTCTTGTGACAACGCTTTCCTATATCGGACATCAAAGACAACGAAATCTTCACTTCAAATTAAATTTTCTGACATAAAGCCCTGGCCAAACGAGAACGAGAGTTGAAACGCTTGAGAGTGATCGAGAGTTGAGCACGTTCAAATTCGATGAGAGCTCTCGAGAGTCGATGAGAGTAGCCAAGAGTGGATGAGAGTTCTTGGCCAAACGAGAGCCTTAGTTTCAACCCTCACCAACTCTGTCTCTCGTTAGGCCAAGGCCTAACTTTGCGCTATCGTAAGTTTTGTGCGACTATTTCACCTTCTTCGCTCTGTATTCAGTGTATTCCATGTCCGATCATCTACACAGAAAATGAAAGTTCCTTTTTGATGTCACGTCGTCGTCAAGACTTGAATCAACCTTGTTCCCTGGGAACGAGGTTGGACATGACTTTGGTTATTTTCTGTTATTTAAACAATAGAGTGTTTCTGTCGAGGAACTATCGGCTGATAGTTGCCCTTGATGTTCTTAAAACAAATATTTGCCCGAGAAGCGATCTTACGCGACATTTTTTCGTCATTCTGCCGTCCTGTTGCGTAAGCTCGCTAGTGTCTTTCCGCGGACGACCACTATCGCGTCACGTGATCAATTTAAACCAATAAGAATCGGAGAAAATTTAGTGGTGAACTATAATGTTTTATAGACTTCGGCCAAAACGATACTAAAATGCGTAGTGCACGTGCAGCACGATTATTTTTGTTCGGGACAAGTACTTATTTCGTGGTATTCTTGCCGTAGAAATATAGGTATAATTAGCAATTATTGAATTCTCAACCTCGGATAATGCATTTCGCGTGCTGTGATTGGTTCACTCAATCTTGGCTATCATCTCATATACCTTAGTTTGACCTTATATGGTAAATGATTGTGTTAAGCGTTGCTAAACTATAATTTTTTCGCCGGAAAGCGAAATTCCTCTTTGAATAAAGCCAAAAAAGAAAGAAACTTTTTTTGTGGAAAGTTTGGATCAATTCCGACGTTTAGAAGTACGCGAAAAGGTGATGAGCCTACGTCTGTCAGACCACAAGGTATTACACAACATCGCATCTTCATCAAGTCGATTTCGCTCGTATTTCGTATTTCCAATTTTTTGGAGTTCAAGGAAATTAAAGTAAAAAAAATTCCATTCGCGCTTGTTGGATATGAGACTGGTTATAGCCAACTCGGTGCTTCTTATTTCCCTTTCGTAAACGGTCGTTGCCATTTTTTAGCTCTGAATTACACTCATTAGGTCTAAGAACTCAAAAGGTTGCGGTTACTGCGAGTTGTGTCTCGCTTGTCATATGAGTTAGGGTTCGGGTTAGGGTTCTGTTTAGGGTGAGGGCTAAGAACCCGAGTTCGAGTCTTGAAATTTTTGGACTCTTTTTTTCCTCCAGTTTTTCTTTTATAAATGTTTTTTTCCTTTTTGTCTTAATTTTTGTTAATATTTTTTCTTAGTTTGTTACTTTTAATTTTCTTTGAAGCGAAGTGTGTAGTCGACCGTTTCAAGTGGCAGCGACCGTTCTGAGAAATGGCAACGACCAAGAGAAAATGAGGGGACAGAGAAGGAGGCTCCCGGTCCAGCCCTTGGGATATGTCATGTCCACGAAAGTTATTTTTAGACGAGCGGAAGTCTTCCGAGACGTCTGCATGCAGGCCAACCTCGGTCCGATGTTTGAAAGAAAATATATATTCATCAGCCTTCCACCTGCGCCATCATTTTCTCTTTTCACCATGAACCTGAGAGCGAAGCAAGACTGCATGCGGACGTCTCGGAAGACAGACTTCCCCTAGAACAAAGACTTCCGCTCGTCTAAAAATAACTTTCGTGGACATAACATATCCCGGCCAACGCCTTAAGCCTCCCTCTCTGTCCCCTCATTTTCTCTTGCAACGACCGTTTACGAAAGGGAAATTTGTAGAGGGCATATAATGCACCATCAGAAGTCTTTTATAGCTTTTAATTAAGACAACTTGTACTTGTGTTTCAAGGTGTAGACAGGCCAACAAGACTCCTATTGGTCAAGATAAGAAATTCAAAGAACTCAGAGCTATGCTCTAACAAGTGCATCTTTCAAAGACCTCCTTTTTCTATATGAAACTAGACTTTCCGTGAGCGTAAACTGGGTTGCCTATGGTACGTGTTTGTCCTCGTCAAAATCCAGTTTTCGTACTCATTTCCAAACACCCCTATAAATTATCAGTCCGGAAACAATACATTATTTA
>JALIRR010001647.1:55000-60000 GCA_023091755.1 Montipora sp. Colony 1 RG-2022
CATGCTGGGAAATCAATTAGCCCGGAATGAAATTTTACACAGCTACAATTCACCTTTATCACTCGGCGGCCATTTTGGAGTCCGTGGGGAATAAAGGCTTTGTCTTTGCATTGTCTTTGCCCGTCCAGCCTCACACTGAATGAGAGGTTCGACGGGCAAAATCTTTTGTTTGGACATTGAGTGATGTGGGTCTATTGGGCATTCTAAATTTCCCAGTTCCTCAGTTATCGAGTTCCATAAGTATAAACTTAAAAATGGATTGCCTTAAAATCAGAAAAAAACCAATTCACCGTTGCTGTTGAGAAAAGTGTATGCCAGGCAAAACAAGTTGCATCTCGGTAGCCTGAAAGTTAACTGAGAAATAATTTGCCTGTGTTTAAATTAACAAATACACCAATACATCACTAACGTTTCATGTTTAACCCGAGAGTAGGGAAGTAGATGATGTTCGAAGGTGTAATAGCTGTTGAGTTTTATTCCTCAGTTATCGATTTCCATAAGTATAAACTTTAAAATGGTTTGCTTTAAAATCAGGAAAGAACCAATTCACCGTTGCTGTTGAGAAAAGTGTATGCCAGGCAAAACAAGTTGCATCTCGGTAGCCTGAAAGTTAAGATATGATCTGCCTGTGTTTAAATTAACAAATACACCAATACATCACTAACGTTTCATGTTTAACTGGAGAATTAGGGAAGCAGATGTTCGAAGGTGTTATAGCTGTTGAGTTTTATTCCTCAGTTATCGAGTTCCATAAGTATAAAACTTAAAAATGGTTTGCTTTAAAATCAGGAAAGGACCAATTCACCGTTGCGTTGAGAAAAGTGTATGCCAGGCAAAACAAGTTGCATCTCGGTAGCCTGAAAGTTAATTGAGAAATAATTTGCCTGTGTTTAAATTAACAAATACACCAATACAACACTAACGTTTCATGTTTAACCCGAGAATTAGGGAAGCAGATGTTCGAAGGTGTAATAGCTGTTGAGTTTTATTCCTCAGTTATCGAGTTCCATAAGTATAAACTTAAAAATGGATTGCCTTAAAGTCAGAAAAGAACCAATTCACCGTTGCTGTTGAGAAAAGTGTATGCCAGGCAAAACAAGTTGCATCTCGGTAGCCTGAAAGTTAACTGAGAAATAATTTGCCTGTGTTTAAATTAACAAATACACCAATACAACACTAACGTTTCATGTTTAACTGGAGAATTAGGGAAGCAGATGTTCGAAGGTGTAATAGCTGTTGAGTTTTATTCCTCAGTTATCGAGTTCCATAAGTATAAAACTTAAAAATGGTTTGCTTTAAAATCAGGAAAGGACCAATTCACCGTTGCGTTGAGAAAAGTGTATGCCAGGCAAAACCGTGACAAGTTGCATCTCGGTAGCCTGAAAGTTAAGATATAATTTGCCTGTGTTTAAATTAATTTGAAATAAAGAGAATAAAGAAAAAATGTTTCATTTTTTAATTGCATGATGCTAGCCGTTGTAAACCGTGTTTTTGGACTATTTTGACTCGTCACTCAAAATTAATTTAAAGTAATTTGAGATATTTGTCGTCATTAAAAACGGTTCAAAGTCTTTTCAGGTGGTACGGGGTCTTCATGTTCTGAATGTCCCACATGGCTAATGGCTTAAAAGAAGTAATGTTCTTAGCTTGGAATGTTTGAGTTGACAGTTTGTTCCATACCCGAACAGTTCGTGCAAACGGTGAATAACTGTGCGCCAAAACACTTGAGTAGGGCTGGAGCATAGCATGTTGGATCCTTGATCTAGGAGCTGGTTGGATAGAAGATGGGAATTCAAGATCTATGAGATTGTTTTTAATTTTGTAGAAAAGAGTCACTTGGGCCAGGAAACGTCTGGATTCCAAGGAGTCCCAACCAAGTTGATTTACAAGATCTTGTGAGTTTGTAGATCTCTTGTATAAAGGTCGAATAAGTGCATTGTAGGCTCTTTCCTTGACTTCAGGCGTACACGGTTTTAAAGTCCGTTTGACCAGCCCAAGAGACCTATTGGCTTTGTTGGAAGCTTTATCACAGTGTTCTTTCCAATTTAACTTGCTCGTTAATCTAACACCCAGATAATCATAGGAGGTTACATGTTCCAAGACCTGACCATGCATGTAATATGGTAGCATGACAACGGCTCGCTTCCAGGTTGTTGGTCAAGGAAATGTGGTAGCATTTCTTCACGTTAAACTCCATCTGCCAAAGACAGGCCCATGAAGTTAGTCTGTCAAGGTCTTGTTGAAGGATAAGATGATCCGCAGGCGATACAACCTGTCGGTACATAATGGTGTCGTCAGCAAAGAGTCTAATATTTGACTTGATGTCACCCACGATGTCATTTATGTACATCAAGAAAAGCGTGGGGCCCAAGACAGACCCTTGTGGAACACCTGAAATAACCTTGCACGAGGTAGAGTGCACGCCATTTACACTGACACTTTGGGAGCGGTTGCATAAGAAACCCTTTATCCACAATAAGGTTTGACCTTGAATACCATAGTATTATACATGCATTTGTTTTTTCTCTACTTCATTTCTCATTAGGAAAAACCATTTTTCCTTTGCGTAAACCATTTCATGTTAGGTCGATTCTTTTCTGAGTGGACTGTAGCATTTAAGTTCCTTTCAGACCATTTGTTGTTTCGCTGGGCCATTTGTGATTATGCTAAATCAATCGTCCATTTGTGAAACCGTTTCAGATTACATTGAACCATTTGCCGACACTTGGAACCACTTACGTTTTTTCTTTAATTCATTTCACATCAAGGTAAACCACATGTCCTTTGCATAAACCATTTCATATTAGGTCGATTCATATCAACACCATATGAATCATTTGTTGTTTCGATTTCGTTAAAGCGTTTGATATTACATTAAACATCGATGGACTAAATCACAATGGGGCTTTTACTTCGTGTAGAAGATACACATGACGTAAAACAATAGAACAAAAATCATGAAACAATACCTAATCAGAATTCTAAATCCCTAAAGACCCCGAAAGCTTTTGTTACGTCATGTGCGTCTTCTTCACGAAGTAAAAGCCCACATTAGATTAAGGTAAGCCATTTAATAACATCACACCGGACCGTTTGTTGACACTTTATACCAGTTCTTGTTTGGAAGATGAACCGTGAAACCCGTTTCAGTGAGTCTATTCCGTTTTAACAGTAATGAACAGAGAATTTCCTATGTTTGCTATTTCGTCTGTTGTTTGAGTGAACCATTTGACAAAAGGCAACAAGACTACTTGTATTTAGGCTGCATCATTTCTATCTCATTTAGTCTCTTCTGCACTGCGCCAATAAACCAATTCACGTTACTCTATTCCTTTTGACATACTTCGTATTTTTGACGGTGACGGCCGCCCATACTTAACACATTTTTCTTTTTTTTTAAGGAGTGGGCCGCTGGTAAGGGAAAGAGTTGTGTCGTGACCATCGCTCGACAATTCGCACGAGGAAGCGCATTTACCTGCAATGTTCTGGAGGCAGCCATCCATAAAGTTTCTATTTCCCGCGCTCTTTTATGCTTTTGCTTGCGTAGTGGTACTTTTGGTTTATATTCATTTTTCAACTTTACCTGGACGCTATGGGGGAATTGTGAAACGCAACGATGAAACAACGTCTAGCGACGCGCAAAGTAATGGTACAGAGCCCCGCTCTGAGGAATCTGTTGAAACGGATTATATGCATTATAATTACACGAATATGCTTCCAGTATTGGACTTCAGACATATGGGAAACAAACGGAAGAAAGTACTGTTGTTGATTATTATTAGCACAGCTCCTGCACGATTTCAGAGAAGGCAGGCAGTAAGGGAAACATGGTGGAAACACTGTCGGGGAAACAGGCAGGTAGGGAAACAGGACTTTGATAGTCAGGTCTATGGGGCTTGCATTTTAGACGTCACAGGTTAACGCTCGGGGTCTCAATGTGCTGTCTTTGACAACAAGAGAGGATGAGCTAAGAGAAAAAAAAGCTATTTTTAGTTTCGGAAAGCTATTTTAAGTTCTCGTTCCCAATGCTGCGGATATTTAAAATTCTATTGCGTCATTACAACTGGCCAATCAGGTGCCTCGCTAAAATAGCTGGGTAGCTAAAATTAGATTTAAAAAACTATCATTGGAAGAGGCGCATGTATGGTGGATCCGTTATTTTACCTCTCTTGTTCTTGGTTAAGGTTATCTGCATTGTTGCTGCCGCAGTGATTGAGCCTGAAGCGAACGAACGAGGCAGCTCTCTAGTAATCGAAACGCAAGGGATAGTGGTCAAAGACGCAAGAAATTGTGGTTATGCGCGAATTGAGGAATTAAGATGCGCGGTATGATCTTCATTTCGAACTTCAGACAGTTTCACTGTCGCGCAACCAAAAAAAAAAAAAAACCGAAATCACTTCAATGAAAAAGGCCAAGAACTTGTAATGTTGTAAGAACCAAATCTTCTTTTATCCACCTCTCCAAATTCTCAGGTCAGTGCGGTACATCGTTTCCGAGTTATTTGTCGAAGCGTTTCACGCAACTTTATAGAGATTTGTATGGAGACGCTACGTGGTCCATCAATGCAGCGGCCGTTTATCAACGAAAACATCCGGAGTTCACTTTGCGGTGAAAGCGCTTACTTTTCCCTCATGAGATAAAATACATGTGTATGAACAATCTCCTAATGTAGTTGAAAGGGTCAAACTGCTGAGATTCATAGGGATAGACAAAACCAAATAGTTGTGTATCAAGGTCAGCAAGGTTTCGTCGATCAGTAAATTTCGAAGAATGGTGATAATGTTTAAGAACCCTTACAATATTCGGGAAAAATCAGTGTCGTGGTTGCATCGTAAAAGCTGATCATTGCCGGTTAAGCCGGTCTTCCAGCATCGTAACCTCCCCACCACGGCTGAGTTGTTACTAACATTTCTAATTTTTTTCTGTCAGGTTAAATGTTTCTTTGTCACGGACGGCTTTATTTTGAACGATGCTCAGCGTGACCTGCTTTTACAAGAAAG
>JALIRR010001648.1:10000-17500 GCA_023091755.1 Montipora sp. Colony 1 RG-2022
CTGGAAATGTGGATACACAAAAAAATCAGGGCCTCAAGCGCTTAATAGTTTTGTTGTTCGACAGCTGTTGTATATGTGGGCATTTTGTCCTTGAGTTTCGAAAAAGTTCTCAGAAAATCGAACCTGTAAACCTCAAACGCACCTGTTTCGTTGTTCAAGGATAAAGGGCTAAATAGAATAAGCACAATGCAACATCACAGAAGAAGGAGTCAATCTTTGAAAATAACTTGCGAACAATGCGAAAATGTGGAAGATTTAATTGGCCCTTGACTTATAATTTCTCAAATGACAAACAAAACAAAACTCATAAACCAAACAATACGAAGTTTGCAAAAGCATTTAAATCTGCCAGGTGTGTACAAAGAAAAACATTCATTACCAACCAGCATTTTCACACAACACGAGTGACGATGCTTGCACGCAAAAACAAGGTATTGCGCCAGATTACTAAGCTGTTGAACGATCGTGTTTTATTTGAGGAAACAGAAATGACTTTTAGAGCTTTCCGCCTTTGGAAAACGAAAATTTCCAGTGTCTATTTCATATTTGTGCTTGTGAGTATCTTAAACATTTAGAGTTGGACAAATCCTTTTTCATTTCAACTGGAATTGCTTACATTCGTTTTGAAGTCTTTTGTCATTCATTATGAAGGCCATAAAAGGTTGACTTATACACGGGTAAATACGGTATGCCCTGCTAAATGACTCACACAGCTCTAGGTGTCATTTTCTTCAAAATTCTATTGTAATCACTTACTGTCTGTCCAGAAATGCAGCTACAGGTGTAATGGCAAAAATGCACAATTTTATCTCGTAATTTGTTGACTTGGTACATGTATGTGTTACGTTTTATGTGATATTATTGGCACCTTGATCTTTCCATTTCTGGCCTTTGTTATTTTCCTCTCAATTTTCTGGCTTAACATTGAATTCTTGGACATGGATGCCAAAAGTTGACCATACTCTTTCAGTGCTCTGTCTGGATTACATACATGTATGTAGCAACACTGACTACATTATATTACTTAAAGCAGAATCTTTGAAGCTCATTTTATGATGCAGAATTATTCGAGTTCAACTGAAATGCTAGTTAACCTTATAAAGCTTGACAAGGGTGATTACAAAGTTGAAAAATGCGGGCTTGTAACTGACACAACTTACCAGAACCTCCCTCCTGGAACTTTATTATAAGTAAGAAATAATTAATTTTATACATGTGTACCTGTGTTACAGAAATTTAGAAATGTTGACAGTTGAAGACCTTTGAAGCTGAATTCAGCTGAACCACACGTAGTTGTCTAAAATTCAATTTAAGTGCGTTCGGTCTGTACTCACAACCTTGGTCAAGATTCTCCCATACAGACCTCCTTCTCGGTTAATAAGAGCTAAGTATTTTAATGTTGATTTTTCTTAAAGAGATTAATTGTAAAAATATTATTAACTTGTTCTCTTGGTGGTTGAAGCATTGAAAAGGGACAAAACATGTCTGTGCTCTAATCTTCCATCCTTTTCCGGTGGTTTAACTTAACTTTTATTGTGGACTGGATCAAACGTTTTGACCTTTTTTGCATTTTCTCTTTTATTTCCAGCTCTCTTACATTCCATTGCATGATAAATCTGTAAGGGAGAACCTCCTCAGTGACAAGAGACTACAAGAGTTCTTCCTGATAACAAATCTCAAACTTGTGCTAGTAAAGTTTGTTACAGCTAGTCCATTTAACCCAGATGCAATCTCAGACTCTCTCAAAAGAGGTTTTTATTTTTCTGTGAAAGACTGGAATGTACAGGCCTCTTGCTTTTGCAATGGACAAGCATCAAAGTGCAATGATAGTGTAAGAAATAATCCAAGTCATTTACAAGTACACTGTATTTCATGACCATGTGATAAAGTTCCTTATATTATGCAGTAAGAATCCTAGCCTCCTACGCAGACATTTTAGGGCTTCATCACACGTTCCTCCCCCAGGAACGTCTGCTGAAATGTAAACCACTTCCTTTCATAGATTACGGACCAATTAGAGGTCATTTTCCAGTTGGCATAATTTCGCACCATGTTTTTGGCTATCTACAACACAATTAGTCAATGCTGGTTAGTTTCTTTGAAAAGAGGAGAAACTGACGGTGAACGGTCCAAGTGGTTTTTTGTTTCAGCAGACATTCGTGGGGGAGGAATGATTGATGAAGCCAGTAAGAATGTCTACATGGGAGGTTATAAGAATCCTAACTTTGGGACTCCTTCTTATGGCTCATAATCCAATCAGATGCTAAAAATTAAGGTTTATCATAGTTTCCACTCATGAGAACACATTCATGACTTAAAACTTTAAAAGTGGTCACTTTTAATTCACTGAACTCTTCTTAAGATTCTCAGTCACCAAGCAGACAGTCTCTCCCACCCAAATTTAGGGATATTTAATTCAGGGTATTGCCCCTGGGAACCTTGTCTTTATGGGGGTTGCCAAAATTAAGATACCCCATTCTGTCTGCAATTTGCTTGCATGGCTTGAATCTTTTTCTGTTTTGAATTTGGGAATAATAGTTGCACATGTTGTCTCATTTAATTTGCACTGCTGCGTTATTTAAGAAGGGGTAGTGATGTTACGTTCTTCCAATGCAATTCTGCACACTAGCTCAATTCTTTAGTCTATAAGTTTAATTACTCGAGAGCGTCCAGGTGTTATATTACGCTTGTTGTCAATGAACTGTTTAAAGTGTCAAATGAGAGAACTGATCCTCAAACTTTAATGGGTTTGAATCCCAATGAAGCCACTTGAATTTCTCAGGTGTCTATAATTATTGCTTAATAAGGTTACCATATATAGCTTCAGGGGTGTTTCGCGTCCGAGCGTTGCAGCGCATCCGGTTTAAACTGTAGATACCTAAAGCCCTATATCAAATTAAAGCTTATAGAGCTGGCTATCAAACCATATGAAGAATTTTGAAATTAAATGAATTTTCACGACCTCTAAATGCGAGCGTCCGAATCACCTTTTCAAAGCTACAAGTCAAAGCAAATTTGCTTTTCGCTATTTAATATTTTGTTTCTCTGTTTCCCGACCCAAAGCGCTGCGTTTTGCCATACTCAGCTACAGTGAAAAGTTATAAAACGTTTTCTAAATAGTATTTAAAAAATGTGAAGTGTTTGTACAAATATCGCTCTCAGAGAAAAAATGTTTTGAAATAAAAAATTCGCAGACACGTTTTTGTTGTTTATATGTTAACCTAGCCACTGTCAAAATTTGGTGGCAATTGGACAAATTCCCTGTGAGGTTTAGCTCTTTGAAGTGTCAGCTTCAAGTGAAAAAATTGATTCGAGAAAACAGCGCTAAAACTGTCAATCAGACTGGTAATTTTTACTTCCGCCCAAAACGTAAAACCGCCATTTCTCCGCCAATATTTAATCTTTTAATAATTTCTTTTTTACGTTAGAGATCCCATTTCGAATTCATTACTTTAACCGAAAAATCCAAATTTGAAGAAAATTGTCGATCTGAAGGTATACGGTAACCTTAACCCTTTCACTTCTGTGGGTTCCCCATTGACGAGTAAAATCGTCTGGCGTTAGACAGAGTAAAATCTATAAGTAGCACTCTTGGGAGTGAAA
Source organism: Montipora sp. Colony 1 RG-2022 (assembly GCA_023091755.1). Taxonomy (NCBI): domain Eukaryota; kingdom Metazoa; phylum Cnidaria; class Anthozoa; order Scleractinia; family Acroporidae; genus Montipora; species Montipora sp. Colony 1 RG-2022. Next base: position 13,604 of record JALIRR010001648.1, read on the forward strand.
AGGTTAATGGGGATATAGTTTTTGAGTGAATCTAGCTGTTGTTAAATTGTCCAGCTATTAAGTGTGAGGATCATTCCTCTCATTCGTCTATAACCTGCACTTCATTTTGTCCAAAGTGTACATGTATTCACTAGAAAAGGTAATGACGAGGTGGATTATACAGTCACATGTACAGTAACACTATTAAAAGTCTAAATATCATTTTAATAATGTCATCTTTTGCTGTTATGTAGGATGTTTCAAAGTGCATATGTGAGAGAAACACTGATGGACACAATTGTGAGAGATGTTTGCCACTATTCAACAACAAAACCTACCGCTTCAGCGAGGCTTGTGAAGGTCCTTATACAACTATAACTACATATACATTCAATAAATGTTTAGTCAAATAGAATGGTCCTGATATTAAACATCTCATTCCTTCAAATAGCAACCTGGTAGCAAGCAGTTTGCCGAATATTAAACCCACTGGCTCCTCAGGGATTGAGGCTGTTTAACGCCAGTGAGACGATTTTACTCGTCAACTGGCGGCATCCTTAATGCAGTACTTTTTTGAGAGAAAATAATTGTTTTTTGCGGTAAAAGAACACTTCTCATTGTTTATCTCTGTGGCCGTGAACATGCAAGTCATGAAACCAACAATCGATCTCAGTCTACTATTGCAATGTCAATGAAACAATCCCCTAATTGTTTATTAGTTCTATCTCTGTGACTTGACACCACTCCATACCACACAAGTAATAAAGGACAACAAAATAGTCAGCCATTTGCTTCACGAGTTGTCCTGAATAGCATGGTATTTTCTCGCACATGGTGAAGTGATTGGTTGAAGAATATTTTTAATCTTTATTTACTGAAGGTTTTTAGTGTTGAGATTTGACCATTTGTGACCCCATACCAGCTAGTTTACTCCCTTTTAAAGCAATTTGGAGCCCAATATTTTGGCAAAAAGATGTGGCTTATACAAGCTTTAATAGGCGCAGTGGCCTCATGGTTAGTGTGCTCAACTCTGGATCGAGTGGTCCGGGTTTGGGTCCTGGCCGGGAACATTGTGTTGTGTTCTTGGTCACTTTACTCCGGTCCCACGTACGGTGCCTCTCTTTACCCAGGTGTATAAATGGGTACCGGCGAAATGCGGGGCGTAACCCTGCGATGGACTAGCATCCCTTCCAGGGGGGAGTTAAAAATACTCCTAGTCGTTTAAATTGCTACGGAAACCAGGGATAAGCACTAGCCTGTTGCGTCATTGGCTCGGAAAGCGCTAATACCTATACATGAGTATTTACGGTAGTTATATTTTTGGTTGCAGTCAGTTCATTACGGTATTATCTTTTACAGCCTGCCAGTGCTATAATCATGCTGACCACTGTACTTATAACGATACCAAAGGATATGGAGTGTGTGATAACTGCACAGACAACACATACGGAGATCTGTGTGAATTCTGCAAACAATCTTTCTATCGCAATCCAGCGGTTTCCATGGATGATGCTAGCACTTGTCTCCGTAAGTTGGAAGTTCACAGCTTGACTTGGAAGTTTGTGCAGCATTGGTCTTTGGAACTCTGAATATAACTAATCCTATTATTAACCAATGCATCACAGAAATAACATACAGCTGTTACAGCTGTATGTTATTTCCGTGATGCATGTACATTTACAACTGCAGAGTAAAGTCATTGATCACCACAGCTAGTTTTGCCAAATAAACGATGTTTTCTGTATGACGTTACTGTGAGGTCAATGTGCATGCAAATTAGCTTCCAAGTCATTGAATTTTTACTTTTCTTCAGAAGTCTGCAACAAACTGTGGAGTACTGGGCCCAAACATTTTCTATTCATTTGCTGCCCTTCTCACCTGACTCAGTGTTACTGTCACATACAGTATTCAACGATTAAATTCCAATAATTCATCTATACCATGTACTATAATAGTACACTGTACTACATGTACATGTATAGCAAGCTTAACTTTAACATCATTGGTTTATGACTGTAATTTTACAGTTAAGAATTTGTGGAATTTGAATTAGTGAGGAAGGAATTTGAGAGAAAATGTTGGTCAGGGTAAGGAGTGAAACTAGACTTTAAGCGCAGTCTGCACTTTCCTGATTTTCATGGCATGAGTTTTTAATATTTAATTATTGTTTTTCGGTTGTTTGTTTTTGTTTCTGTTTCCCTTTCGAGCAGTGCCTTATTGATAGTACATGTAGAGTCACACCTTCATTGGACTAAAGTAGTTTCTTCATTTCATTAGCATGTGCATGTCATGTCCCTGGTGTGAACAGTTTAGCAGACAGCCTTACATGTGATGGTGTCACAGGACAATGTGCTTGTAAGATTAATGTGAAGGGAAGGGCCTGTGACACTTGCAAGGATACGTATTGGAACCTAAGAGCAAATAATGAGGCAGGATGTGAAGGTACTGTACAGTAGCTGTTTGCAATGGTATTAATTTTGTGAAAGGGGTTGTTGCATGTAAAACACTACCCCAATTTATTGGAGGGTACAGTACCGCCTGGAAGTATTGACCCCTCGGGACGAGGCAATACCTCGTCTTTGCTGCGGGTAGTGGTCACGCGCCACCGAGGTATGCAAATTTTTTTCCCCCGGTAAAACCGAGGTGCAATTTGCCGCAGGAAATTCGCCGCAAGAGAAAAGACGAGGCTTGCCGCGGGAAAGAACAATGATCTGCTGCACGTGTGAAATAAGTGGAAGACTGTCAAGTTTTAGATCTCATGGTGTGAAGAATCGATTCTTAAGGCGAACGAATAATTTAAGAAAGGTTTCTTTTTTCATCTCTTTCATCAGCAATAAATTGTTATGTGTAATCATAGCAATTGCAGCATGTTGACTGCTCATGGAAAACAAATCTAGGAATAGACTGTGATTAGTGGAGAAATGAAGTATCTAAATTATCTGAACGCTCATCGTTTGCATACGAATTGTAAAGCCGTAAAACCAGCAAGCGAAACAAACTTGGGAAATTTTGAAATTTCGCCTAAAGAACGACATAATTCTTAACTTGACATGTAGTCTGATTTTCAAACCATCTTTGCTCACATTGCGCTTTTTACGAGTCTAAACTCTGTTGGCAGCCCGCCGTCACTCGTGATGAATTTGCATAAGCCACGCTGATGTGCACCAATGATCAAATGTTAACTAGAGCACGAAAACAATCTTTTCAGTTGAGATGAAATACCGGTAATTTTCTACTAGTTCAGGGGTTTGGTTTCCTTGGAATGTTTTTCTTTTTGTAATTTGTTACTGTTAAACAACTTGGAAAGTAATACCGCAGTGGTAAACCGCAAGAATAATATTTACATAAGTCTTACTTTGAACCACGAACGGTTGGTCGTGCAAGGTTTTCGAGGATGTGTTGAATTTGTTTTGTGACCAGCAACCCGATATTTGAGTCAATTTAAAGTGAATCTGCAATAGTAACGTTTTGGACAGTGATTAGCGATGCTATCTAGCTTGAGTAGTTTTATATCTTTCAACACGGGCATTGCAAGAGCGGGTCACCCAGACCCTGGACATATAAGGCGGGGGACATGGGGGGCCCTAAACACCGCAACACCGCAAAAAAAATTAACGAACACCGCATCACCGCAAGAAAAGTCGACGAGTCACCACAACAATTATTTTTAGCTACATGATTTTAACGTCTACACTTGCCTTTCATTAAGGCCTGATCACATTATGATGTAATAATTGCAAACTGTTCAGATGCCATTTTTACCATTGGCTTAAAAGTACCAGACGGGAATTTAACTACATGGCAATTTATTGCTGTCATATATACCACAAAATAATTGTTACTTTGTTTATTCACTGTACTGCAATTAAGGAGGAACGAGAAAAGGCTAGACTAGGATATTGTTGTTTCACAGGCATG
>JALIRR010001648.1:30000-50000 GCA_023091755.1 Montipora sp. Colony 1 RG-2022
TAATCTAATCTGAATAAGGCGACGCCGCCAAGTCACACTCGCCATGAACCAGTCACGAACCCGTCACGCAATACCGACAAAAATATTCTGAACACATGTAAGAGGGAGAGGGTTAAACAGTAATGAAAGGTAATTAGTCTCGAACAGGATCTGAACCTGTGACCTTTGTGATGCCAGTGCCGTCTATCAACTGAAGCTAATTGGTGGTCATATCTGGTGATTTTGCAAATTCATAAGAAACCTGTAGAGGGTGCCGATTTGAAGACATGTTGGATACATAATATTATAATTATCAAGACACAATCATGTCCTCGAACTATGGGAAGAAGAATTTTAAGATGTTAGATTCTCTTACTGTAGTTATGAACTTCATCACTTAATTGGTAAACAAAAGGCCAGCCTGGGGATCTTTTTGTTGATCTTTCATTATTGTTTCAGTTAATATTTTCCTACCTGACTGCTGCAAATCATGACTCACTGGTGATTGTATTTCTATCATAATTTTACCTTCAGGTTGCAGCCCATGTGATTGTAATTCGGCAGGAAGCATGAATCTTGTCTGTGACAAAGCCACTGGCTATTGTCCTTGCAAAGTCAACTCGCTTGGTATGAAATGTAACACCTGTCCATCTGGGCTTTATGGATTGGAGGCAAACCATCCAGAGGGATGTCTAAAGTGTCAGTGCTCCAACAAAACATCAAACTGTAGGGATGACCTTGGCTGGTTTATATCGCACGTTTTTACTGACCTGTCTATTTTTTTCGACAATGTTGATGTTGATGTGTGGACTGGTGTAAACAGTGCTGGTGGCTCTGTGGCTGTGGCATTGAACTGGGACATTCCTGTAGAGCCTTTGGCAAAGTATGTAAATTCTTTATTTTACCGGTGTGATTTCCCAAGTTCTTCGTCTATTACTTTTTGGCGTATTAGAGCATCTCACAGATATTTTGCCTAAATTACGGTGTAGTTGGCTTTTGAGTGAAAGTGAGTCCGCTGATATCCTATCTCATAAAGTGTCTTTAAATGCGTGTTTTGTCATTCTGTAAAATGTCCAGAAATGGCCCTAATTAGAATCACAATAAGCGTCACGAAGTGTCCCCTTGCCCCTCTCCCCAACTTCAACATCGGTTGTGACTAGAATGGATACTCCAAATTAAAGTAAGGTGGAACACTTGGTTTTGTGTATATAAAGTGCCAAACGATGTTACAAGGTGGTTTAAAGCAGATCTAAAAGCGTTAAAACTAAATTTTCGACCGGACCCAGTGTTTTTAGTGGTTTGAAAGATGTCTTAATGTTTTTCGCGGTTTAAAATCCGTCTGATGTAATATACTAGTGTGATGTGAAGTGCCAAGTTTCTAGCACTTCACATTACACTCTAATCAGTTAAGTCTGTTCTAATATAAGTGCTACACGGCCAACATTTGCGAAAACGTAATCCTTCCTTATAGTGTATATTACATTGTATTTTTTGCACCTTACCCAAATTTTGGCATTTAGAATGCGCCTTTTATGTGGTTGATTCAACGGAAATTTGCGACGATTGATGTAGAAAATGATTCCAAACCACGGAAATATCATTTAATTTTGCCTTTATTGCCCAGAGTACTTCAATTGGGGTACTCCTGAGTTCTTTTTATTCGTCCTAAAATTGTTGTTATTTTTCCCATTGTCAGGGCATCAATGGAAGTGGACACCAGGGGTTCAGAGGATGTGTATTTTGTTGCACCTGCTAAATATCTGGGAGACAAGAGATTTGCATACACTTTAACTATGTCGTTCCAGTTACGGCAGGGGAATGCTTCCTTTCCGGCTGCTTCTTCAAAGGGAGATGTTATACTTGAGGGTAGATGGTTTGACCAACCTCTTGTTACTATCCTCAGTCGACCTCCGCCAGATGCGAGCTTTTATAAGTATGAGGTAAGAGCTTCAAACAGACACTTTTTCTTTGGTATAGCAAGAATGAGGACTCATAAACGCGTTCCCCTACGTTGATTGGCGGCATTAAAAAAATGAAATTTGAACTTCGGACTCCACACTTTCAGAGCGGCATTTCTAAGTTCCCCTTAAAGGGTAAAGACTGGCTAAGTAGATTTATCACCTACAAGTTTGAGACTCGTAGCTGAAATTTAAGCGCTTGAAGGTTCTGGGGAATAAAATTTTCCTTTCAGAAATTTATAGCTGAAAGTTACTTTCCACGAACTTTAAAGGAATCTGACCTTTTTGAGTACCAGAAATAGCAAAAATAAGCCTTCCGAATGCCAAAAGGACTAATTTTCCCTGGTTGCACAAACTTTGATACGATGTTCCAGTATCTTGATTGTTTTCGACAAGCCACAGGAATCGCCTTGGGAATCGCAAGTAGCAGTCCATCCAAACAGATATTAATTTTCACTAAATCTTCTGCTTGATACCCCTGCCTGACTGATTTATGTAATTGTAAGTGGTCATTGCTAATAACATTTTCATGTCCTTTTGCAGGTCAAATTTGTTGAAAGTGCCTGGAGAGTAGGTAACACTTCAGGTCGTCACCCCACAAGTAATGAGATGATTCGTGTGTTGAGTCATTTAACTTCGCTGCGTATTAGAGCCAAATGGACAATTATAACAACTTCACAACCCAGTTTTTTGGGTGATATTGTTTTGATGGTTAGCAACAGGTGGGTACTGACTCAATGGTCTTTAACCAATTTTGAAACCAAGGATAGATATTTTTCGCATCTTGGTTCGATGAATGATCTTTAAAATTCACATCTGCACTCCGTTTCCCGAAACGGACGCGAAACTTTCCGGGTTCCACAATTCCCTCTCTATCTTGAAAAGGAAGAGCTTCTAAGGCATCAAACTTTAACGTCGTCCAATGACCAGTCTTCCAGAAGACGTTTGTGGCTGAGTAGTGGAGCATTCGGACCAGTGATGGGAATATCTTGGGTTTGATGCCAGTTATGGCAGTTGTGGTTGTAAAGGCTGCTGATTGTCGCTTAAAGCAATCGATTGAGTATATAGTTTAACATCAAAGATTTCTTTTTTGTTTCGCTAGTTTGTAGTTGTTGGTAGCGTTTGGTTGTATCAGTAATTGGTTACCGTTAGTCACTGTTAACGTTCTTGTGTTCGAGCGAAGCGAGGCGCTTACTAATCGTGTCGATTTGAGATTCTTCGTGTGGCTGACTATTCGCCTCGATTTGAGGCGGGGGGCCTCGAGCCCACTTGGCGTGACGTAATAAGTAAAATGTTCAATTTGCTCACGTTGACCTGCGACTTAGCTTTAAGTTTTTCTCCCCGAATTGAGTGAAATTGGCTGTCTCGAGTCTTTCGTGTGCATTAAAAATCAAGGTCGTAAGTGACAGATTGTTTCTGCTAACACGGTCCTTCCCTAAAATGCGAGATTTTCATTTCCCGAAGTGGAAGACTGTTTTCGTCCAAAACGACGTTGCTCATAAGGACAAGGTACCTTTCGGTCAACACAATCGTGACCCGAAGTGCCAGATCGCTATAAGCAGACACCATCCTGGGACCATTGCTCAAAATTTCCGGCAAGTTTTTGGGCCCGAAAGCATTCGCGAAACTTTAATCTGCCTGTTCTGAAAAGCTGGTCTTTTTGAAAAGCACAGATAATTGGAAATTTTTTTTCGTCAAAATCTCGTTCTTTGGGGATACGGAGGGAACTCAGGCATTCGAAAAACTTCAGGACTTGTGAAAAAGAGTGCGATGTCTTTCGGCTGACATGATCCTGTCCCGCGCACGGGGTAAAATTAAAAATGTGCCTCCTGTATCTTAGTAGGAGAGCATCTGAAGTAGTAATTGGAAGGTCGTAGGTTCAAACCATCGATAAATAAATCTCATTAAAACACTTGTCTAGTGCTCACTTTTGATTTGCTAAAGTAGAATTTTTAACTTTTGTCTTCTCAGGACGAGTGTAATTCAAAATCCCGCAAATGTGTCAAATGTTGAGCGTTGTTCATGTCCTCCTGAATACAAAGGACAATTTTGTGAACAATGTGCAGATGGCTACACTCGCAGCATCCCTAATGGCGGACCTTATATGACTTGTGTCCCTTGCCAATGTAATAACCACACTAATACTTGTCATCCCGAGACTGCCGTCTGTTTTGACTGTTCACACAATACCGCAGGTAAATAGTATCAGATTACGTCAAAATATAGTTACTATGATTCTCAGTTGAGTACCCCACTTTGGATTTGTGGTGACAAAGTTTCAGCGTTGAAGTTACCCGGCATGTTGTCAAGGGCAACTTGCCTCGTTTCTAAGGGTAACTTTTCGAAGTAGAAAACTAATGCTTCCAGAAAAAAAAAGCAATGAACTTTTTTGACAGCCATAGCAAAACAATAGGCCATTTCCGAGTTCATGTCTGCCTCCTATTCAAAGCGAGTCTAAGTGCGAAGTTTTTGTGATGCTAATTAGTTCTACTTTACATATGAATGAAAACTAATTTTCATAAGAAAAACTTCGCACTTAGACTCGCTTTGAAGATGAGGCAGACATGAACTCGGAAATGGCCTGTTCGTAAAATAACAAAAATTACGTTTTCGACAACAACGTTCATTCTTTATTTTATTTTCTTCACAACCATTTGACCAATCCATATGAACCGTATTCATAAATGGCGGTCAAGAAATTATTTTTTTGTCTTTGTGCTAATCATCCTAACTAACCTCAATTTGGAACAAAAATTCTTTTGAATTTTGCTGGTGTTTACGAGGCTAGGTAGGATGATTAGCATAAAGACAAAAGAATAATTACTTAGCCGCCATTTATGAATACGGTCTATAGAGATCACTTGGCCTATATTGTGCGAGATAAATGAGGAGGAAAAATTGTGAAAACTTACGATGGTGCAGGATGATAGTTTGGTATGACGTTTTTCGTTGCCAGTTTGTAGCTAAAGAAGCAAACGAAGAAGAAAGGTTAAGGCATTAATTATCAAGACTCTACGGATTAATGCGTGCCGCACTAGTAGCATTATTTTGTTCGTGGGCCAGTAATATTATAACTCTGTGACGTTGCTTATGCCTGAGCTCTCTTTTTTTATTGACACGTACGTGTACACTCCCCTAACTTTGTACTAAGTTCTGTAATGAAGCCAAATCGTTATCACTGTGTTCATCCTGCTTTTGTAGTTCATTTAATCCGGACGACTCGTTTCAGCTCGTTCCACTCTATAAATTATAATTGGTTGTTAGGTGATCACTGTGAAACGTGCTCCGATGGTTGGAATGGCAACGCAACACATGGCACGCCGGAAGACTGCAGCCCATGCCCCTGTCCTGGCGGGCCATACGCTTCAAATCAGTTTGCCAGCACCTGTGTTCTTGACAGCGACGGTTTACCAACTTGTGTGGGCTGTTCACTGGGATACGAAAATCGGTTCTGTAACGTATGTTCGGATGGGTACTTTGGACGCCCCTGGGTGAGTCTTTGCGATTGGAATCCTAATTACTGAAAAGAAAGTTTATCTCTTGCGTTGTTAGCCCAATTTTTAAAATGACGGATTTTACCAAGAAAGGCCAATAACTGGATAACTTACATTTGCTAAGGCCTGTTAATTCTTCGATCTACTTTTGGCTTTTGGACGGTTAGATAGTTGAGTGGTTGTAACTGTTGCTTGATGTCTTGCAGTCCAAGTATTTTCCCGCAAACAAGAAGGCAAAAGAATAGGATAGTTTAAAATTCGACGATTCGTGCACCAGAGCCGTTGAAAACAACCGAGAGTTTCTTGGGTGGCCATGGTACGGCCAAACGCAGCCTACGAGCAGAGCCTCCTTTTGTCTTTTTTCTTTACTGAGGAGGAGAAAACGAGGCTCTGCCCGAATCGCGTCAACTCTTTGAAGCCGCCTCAGCCCGAACTTCTGGACTAGTCAATCTTGTTTTCATTCGTCAAACCAGTTTTTCATGTGCGAGCGTCAATTTAGTGACAAAACCGATGGTTATATTTGAGCCCGCTGTAAAAAACCAAGTGATCAACGGCGAGATCTGGCATATTAGGCTTGGGTTCGAGACTGCATCCTGGCAACATGCAGCGCATACTCAATAAAGATCGTACTCGATTCATGCAGAGTCTTTTTCGAGATCGCCAAAATCGAGCAAGCAAAAGAAAGGCTCTGCTAGCAGGGTGGGCCAAACGTGACCAAGCGTTTGAATTTGGAGCAACTCGGCCATGGCAAATTGAACCGCAGGCTGAAAAATCGTTGTTATAGCGGCTGTTCTTGTTTTATTCATGCAGAGTTTTCTTTACAGGAGCCATATGGTCAGTGTCACAAGTGTGAATGTAATAACAACACAGATCCTTCCATTACACGAAACTGTGATATCACCACCGGAGAATGCTTTGACTGTCTGCACAACACAAGCGGATTTAACTGTGAATGGTGCGCGCCTGAATTTCACGGAAGCGCCTTGAACAAGACCTGTACACGTATGTTTGTTTTAGATTTTTGTTGTGAGACTCTAGGACCCAATACCCACAAACGCACGAAGCCAATGTCATGGTATTTTCACGATCAAAGCTATAGGTGGTTTCACGTAACGTCATCACCGCTTCGAAAACAAAAGATCTCTCATTAACTCCTTTTGTTCGCTTCCACCAGCATTTGTACATTACATCAGTGACCATTGTCACCCCGGTCTCAAGAGATTGGTTGAAAACCACCTATATTTGGATGTGCTTTTACTGATGTACAGTTTGCAGTAGGTTTTAGACAGCACCTGTGACCAATATCAACTTCAGGGGTATTAAATTAATGTGTAAGGCTTATGAGTGGCTGGAGAGGTCAGTTATCGGGGGAAAATCAAGGCACAAGTAACTCGGGGTCTGAAAAACCCGCGATATAAATATATAGAGGATACTACGTGACTGCGCAGGCATACCAATTTTATCTTCGAGTGCTGATCTTCTCGTATCATGTAATGTTCTGTTTGTTGTATAGATAGTTCAAATCTAAGGCATCTTAGTGTTTTATTCATTTTAAAAGCGCCGAAAAAAGTGATCAACTTGGCTGAGGCCGGTACTGTAATCGGAAATGTTAACATGACAAGCATTATAACCAAAATGCAAAGATAAAGAACGTTTGCTTAAAATGAAATCTTAATTATTGACACCAACGGCCGCACGACTTTGCACATGAACGGTTTGCATTAATTTTATTGGCTGATACGTCCGAAACCATGACGACATCAATATCCTCACATGTGGAAGATCACTTCTCGCGGCGAATATATCAAATTTTACGACCAAGAAAAATCCTGTATTTTATTGGTCTTGAAAAACGTGTTTTAAAAAATGAACTTATCAGAATATCTCTAGTGGCGTAAAACGTTTTCGCCACTTCTGAGTAATGGACGCTCTATGGGCTCGGCTGCTTTAGAGCACTGTGGTAACTATATTTGCGCATCTGATCATTTTGGTGTTTGCATTCTTGCAGCTTGCAATTGTTCCAGTGTGGGTGCCGTTAGCAATGTGTGCAATAACGTGACAGGTTACTGCAACTGTCGACAATATGTCACTGGTAAATCGTGTGACAGCTGTGAAGAGAACGCTTTCAATTTTACTCGGTCGGGCTGCATGCCGTGTAACTGTGACATTTACGGTTCAACTGATCTCCAGTGTGACCTGGTGAGTGAGACATTAAAAGATGAGTCATGAGTCCCTCTAGGTTTGCTCTGTTTTTTTCTAATTATGGTCTAATATTCAAAGAATAATTGCTGACTCTATGTTCTTGAGTGCTAAGTCCCAACCATAACTCAGTAGTGCAGACTGAGCCGTTTAACTTTTGATTTATGACATATTTAAAAGTGAATCGTTTCAGGTTGTTTAGGGAGGCTACCTGAGAAGTACGTCTCGGAATAGTCTGGATACGTCTTTGCAGCCAATCGGAAGGTCAGTTAGGTTTTCGCGCTAAAAAAGTTTGTGCAGCTGTTTATTGTTGGTTTTCACTCACGTGATCATCAACCATGTTTTTCAACGAAAACAAAAGAAGCCGTTTGCATAATAATAGAGTTAAATTCCCGGAGGATTTGGTCGGGGCTCCAACATGGCCGCTGTTTCTTTGTTTAGGGTCTCCAGCATGGCGGCCGTGACGTCATGTGAAAACCGAGAATAGTAAGTTAAGAGTTAGATCATCGCACTTTTAAGGCCCGTGCAAACGCTCGCAACATTGTTGGGCCCAACATGTTGCGAGCGTTTGCACACATGTTGTGTGTTGTTGCGTGTTGTTGCGAGTTGTTGGATGAAGTTTGAAACTGGTCAAACTTCATCCAACAAGTCGCAACAACACGCAACAACACACAACATGTGTGCAAACGCTCGCAACATGTTGGGCCCAACAATGTTGCGTCTTGTTGGCCAACAATGTTGCGAGCGTTTGCACGGGCCTTTAAACGTTAATTCAGCAGCAATGAAAATTCTATAGAATTGTCCCGTTCTCTATGAAAACGAAATAAGTACCAAGAACAGGTCAAGAGAATTTCAATGAACGATTTGGTACTTGATGACTTTCATGAAATATTTCTTTCTGTAATACTTCTCCAGATGTCAGGCAACTGTAGCTGCAAAGAAAAGGTGATTGGTTCAAAATGTGACATGTGCAGTGCTGGCTTCTTTGACGTCACACAAGGTTGTTTAGGTACGCATCCGGCATCTTTTCTTTCTTTCGTTTCTTTTATGTTCTTGATATGTTGTTCACTGTCCTCTCCCATCAGATTCAGGGAAGGGTCTCAAGAACAGAGAAATTATATAAAATTTTTCGTAAGCCGTAGAGCACGAGCTCTTTGAAGGACGAGGGTAATGGGAAAGGGAGCCTTTTTTGGGGGGGAGGGGGGGGAGTATTTACTTGCACTTGTGTAAAACCGAAATAATAAATACACTTTCGGGCATGCCACGAGGGGAATATAGCACATTATCCCCTCGTTCCAGTTAAATACCCTTACATAACTCACATCAAAGCCAGAAATTTTCTCCTCTCTTCACTACTTCCTCTTCCGATTTCAAGAATTCAGTATGTCAGAGATCCACAATTTTCCGCCGAAGTCTACGTTGCGCGCTTCTGCGCTGTATTTTACGGACCGGCGCCACACCTGACTGGCTTCACTGCATCTACAATATTAATTGACCGCTCCCCATAGGGGCTTTAAAGGGCCAATGAAACACAACGAAACGACGGAACAGAATAACAACAACTGTTACAGTGCATTTCACAAAACTTTTGACAGGCGATTTGCAAAGTTCGTTGTAAATTTCATAAGTTCGCTGCGAACTTGGGAATTTCAATACGTAACTGTCAATCAAATGGCAAACTTTGAAACGAACTTGGGAATTTCGCGCCGAACTTCGTAGGAATGTGGCGAAGTAATTTCACCATTGCTCTCGGTCGCTGTTTTGAAATGAGTGCCTTCACCGTGCATGGAAAGGCAATTCCAAATTTTGTTTGGCAGAAAATTATTGAGGGCTTGTTAGAATGGAAAAGGCCATCTCAAATGGGTCAGGAACTGAAACTTCCAAAACAAACCATTGCCAAAATTATTGGTATTTTCGCTCGCAGAGGGAATATCGAAGACAACAAATGAAGAAATATCACTCAGTCAGCGCGTGCTGAATGGTGTGAATAATTATATGGGGTGTTGTAAAACTATCAACCCCAGCATTTACAGCAGTGAAATCCAAAAAAAACTGGTAAAGAATAACGTTCCAATGTTTCCCCGAAAATGTCCCGTCGCGCTCATACAGCCGCAGCGTAACGCAAGATCTTGGTTTATATTCTTTCAACAAATTCAGCGTTATCCCACAGGAATCAATGACTCTTGAAAATGAAAATATTTAGCAGCTTGCGCGGACAACGCATTTTTCATTCCCACGAAGTTCGGTGCGAAATTCCCAAGTTCGTTTCGAAGTTCGCCTTCAGTGACAGTTACGTAATGAAATTCCCAAGTTCGAAGCGAACTTATGAAATTCACAACGAACTTCGCAAATCGGCTGTCAAAAGTTTTGTGAAATGCACTGTAAGAATCCCAACTAGCCGGAGGCAAACCAGTTGGCTATTTACAAGTACAGCTGGGAAGTTGAATCAGGGACAAATTCAGCGAGTGGTCAGAGCGGGTCTTGTCCCAGACCTCATAACAAGTTACTTTAATACTATTTGAAAATGTAATGTTGTAGCATGCAGAACGTCGCCTTTGTAAACATCCATTGCTTCACAAGGTTTATCACCATGACTTATGTTTTATTTGTAATTAATTGAGCTAATCAGTGGCCGAAGAAGAGTTAATTGATTAATTGATATAATTGCCTGATTCTTGTCAAGTTTTGATTCCATCGAATGGATACCCTAGACAATGAATAATGTTTTGACAACCTGAGTGTGCATTCATTGTCAGAACAATTTCCAAGTTCATTACCACCAAAAACAGTCCTAATCAGGCAAAGAGATACGTAAGAGATCACTCATATGGATGATCATGATCATTTTTCATCAAGTTTCAAAGACAGTAGAGTGCAAAGTCAAGTCATTTTGCAAGAGCAGATTCTTTTACTATATGCATGCCCTTACTTTTCCTTGGCGCTAGCAACAGGAAAACAATTATGGAACAGTGCATATGTATCCGTTAAATATATGCTAGTACGAGCGAGACAAAGATCCTGGAAACAAGAAGCTATTCAGGGTCTTTGCTTTTATCACAAGTGTTTTTCAATCACCCGTCTTCATCAGCGACGTTCACATTTGGCTACAAGTGCGAAATTGAATATGTCTTCCAGTTTCTCAGAGGCAAGTCGACATGACCATAAATAGTCATCCCTTGTTTACAAGTTCATAGAAAAGCTTTACGTCAGTTGTAAGAATTGGCTTTCAAATGACTGTCTAAAGAATATTTTAAAAATTTCTAAATTGTTTTGAAAACTTATTCTTGATCGAAATCCCCTGCTGGTTGCAAAATCAGATTATCAAAATGAGATCAAAGATTTCAGCCGCCAATGTTTTGGGCTCTAAGTGAGCCATAAGCTTGTTAGTACGTTAAGTTTATAGTTAGGCTTTCTCAATCCTTATCCTGTTTAATATTCTAATCTACAGGGTCTTTTGCTAATGTAGTACAGGTCAAACCCCCAAGCACTATGAAAATGTAAATATCTTGGTCTTCTTAATGAAACTTAACTTGAAATTGGCCAACTCGAAAGCTATTGCTCCGGTGGCCACTGCGCACATACTCCTTATTATCATATGGCCCGTAAGGCCATATGATAATTGTTGGGAAAATCCCCGTATGTGGGCCGTACGTATTAGCGCGAGTAGGGCCGGAAGAAGCCGTACGGCCCTGCGAGGGACACGTACTGCTCCTTGCGATGCTATTTTGTCCAAACATCATCTTCTGAGTGCTCATGAATAGTGCATGTAAAGAACCCTGGCCCTCGGGCTAAATATTTTCCCGTCCAGCCCTCCCACCCACTCAATCAATAAGTACATTCTATTTATTCTTTATCCAATATATCAGTGTGCATATTTATCTTCGTTCTCTCTTAATCCTCTTGTATGTTTAGTTTGTTAATAACTCGTAAACATTGTGAATAAAAATTGAGTGGAATTGAATTGAATCATGATAGTGCCTGGCTGGTCTTTCAACACTCATTTCACCCTTCCAAGGTGCACCTCAGCGGCTATTTGTTGTCTGTAGACAGGGAAAATGTCCGACGCATTTCCACTTATTACTTGCTGATGCAATATGACTGGTTGTGTGGTATTTTTTACCTCGGATTTATGAGTAGAATCTCCCTTTCCACTTCCTTTTGCAAAGGTTTTGTTCTTCCTTGTGTTGTTTAAAATCAAGGCCTGGCAGCATAGGTCACTGTTACAACACAAATTCCAAAGATTTAGCTTTTTAGTAAGGTTTTAGGTTTTTCAAGTTTTTAATTTACAAAACCACTCATTCTAATATTTTAACTTTATTTACAGTAGTGCAAAACAGATGGGCATCGGGTCACTTGTTTGTGATGTATTTCCATTTTCAGCTGAGAAATGTACATGTAGCTGCACAGTTTTCGTCATTGTGACTGTCATACTCGCTGCAATTAATATTGGTCTTATTGCTTATATTATTTGGCTCCATAGAAGAGGTAACTATCTTTTTTAGTATCGTAAATGTTATTTTGGTGTTTGTATTTACTGCCTTTGCCTACGGTAAGTATAGGCACTGGGTTACCGCATCAACTCAGAACTGCCAATATTTGAAGTATCACCAAGCGTTCAGCACACTAGCTTCTCTTTCTTATCTGTTTGTGAGGTCTTAAGGGTGTTACAGAGTTTAAGAGCAAAGGTTGGGAGATGGGACGTATTAAAGAAGGACAACACAGGTTTATTGTTCCTATTTCAAAAGAGTAAAAAAGTGGAAGGTGTAAACTGCAGGCCACAGGTCATTGTTTCACCTTAGCTGAAACAACTCGTTAATGCTAACATTAGGCCTAAGCACTATGCTTAAGAGAATGTTTAAGCCTATAAGGTTAGCATCTTGGTAAAGGTTTAGGTGGTTTCAGTTATGGTAGAACTATGACCTGCAACCTGCAGTTTACTTCCTCCTGTAAAAAAAGGAAGGACATGCAGATGTCCTTGCAAAGTTTTACGACGTTGAATGTTAGCACAGTCTGGGTTTGAACCCAAGGTTCAGTGTTCAGTGTTGGGATTGGCTGCCCTGCTTTTGATATTGTTGTTCCACTTTCCTGTGTGTCTTTGAGATCCTGTTTAGTGAACTTGTGATACTTCTCAACAGCACGAAAGCCTGTGCCAAGCGTAGAGATTTAGGAGAGAGAAGGAAATTAATGTTTTGTTGCCAAGAAACAGGGAAAACAATGAGAGATCGACTAGAGTGACTATTTATCTTTTTAGATTGTACGTTTTGTTTTCCCATTTCAGACCAAGTGATGTTACTCTAGGGAACAGTTTCTTTCAAATGTTATCTTACCTACGTGCATATTTATGCATAACTTATGAAAAAACAAAAGGAAAATTCCCTTGACGACATCACGTGGCCTGCAATGGGAACACAAAACGTACAAGCTAAAAAGGTCAAATATTGTTTGCAAGAACATGATCCAATAAACTTTTGGTAGGAGAGGTGTGACCTCCCTTGGAGGGTAAGGGTGCGTTGACTGGGTGTTTTTCAAATGATCAAAAATGCCCATTGGAAATTTACTCTTAATAATTATCTGGTTCGAATATATACGGGACAAAATTTGTCCAGAGTATTTGTGCTTACAGTTATTAACAGGCAAGTTCGGTTCACTGTCCTTAGAAATAAATAACTTTTAGGTCATTCAATATAGAGTGCTCATGCTCCTGAAGGGTCAATCGAATACGATCATACCACCGCCAGTTACCCAGAAATGTATTAACATGTTCTTTCTACCATTTGGTTTGTAGGCACTGGAAGACAGAAAAGGTAATCAAGAGCTATTTGCCTTTAGTGTCTTATATTTGCTTCTCTCACTCCCAATTGTAAATGACTCAATTTCACCAGTACATGTATGTTCCTTTCGTCAAGTATTTGGAGACTACCAAGACAAGTTGCTGCGAGGGAGCAGCAACATGTTCTGGATTCATGAGAAGGTAGGACGAATTCTCCAATTCACCACTTTTTCCCAGAACCCATCATAATTAGCTAGGATAAACTGTGCCATTCACCATCTTTTACAAGAGTGCATTGTATTTGGGCAGAACACCGTGAAACACTCTGTAGATTGCTTAAGCACGAGGTCCCTTAAATATGATATATGTTGTTTCATCGATTATTTACGGGACCTGGTGCTTAAGCAGTCTCCAGTGTGTTTGGCGGCGTTCTGCTCAAATGCAATGCATTCTGGTAAAAGCTGGTGTATATTGCAGTGCATGTTGGCTAATTATGATGCATTCTGGGAAAAAGTGGGGAATTCAAGAATCCGTCCTACCTGCTTTGAAGCGGCAAGGATCTCATGGATATACACACCAACCATAACTCTAAAAAAATGACTATTCTAAATCAGTTTCTAGAACTAAGTATTGAAATAGCAATAAGATAAACGAAAGTTTAGACCTAATCACTGAAATGGGCAGTTAGACTTAATCTGTAAAATGAGAGTTTAACCTAGGGGACTCGTGGTGGATATATCCATGAGATCTTTCCCTTTTAAGCTTCCACGCATCAAACTTCCGAACATCGCTTTAGTTCACAGTTCGACTACCACAAGGAAAAATACCTTGTGCCTTACTCACTTTTATGTACCGTTGCTTTGCTTACCAATGCTACACTCTTTTTTTTATAAGAATATCGAGACTGAAATTTGCGAAATTTTAAGAATAAACCCGAGGCTGAAATAACGATATAATTGTGTGTTGAAAATCTGTAAATACAATACAATTATACGTTTTTAACTTAACGGTATAAAATTATTTCTTTCTCTAAACATAATTGAAACATAATTGGGTACTTTCGTTTGTATCACGTGCTTCTGTGAGAAATTCATTTTTAAAGCCGCCAAAACGGCCAAGTGTGGTCTGGCGTGACATCTTGACCTCTCTGACTGCAATGAAAAGTGATGGAGCACGTTCACAATGTAACGCGATACACATCTAGACACCGAACACTTAATTCGGATGACTGGGGAGAAAAACTTTAGCGCCGTATCCCACAACCGCGCGCGGCCTTATTTTCTAATTCAACATGGCGGAGGCAAGGTTAGATCTCGTCGTTTCTACTTGAATGTTCATTCAGTAACAGGAAATGTGGTGAAATAACGATATAATTGTGCGTGTTGAAAATCTGTAAATACAATACAATTATACGTTTTTAACTAAACCGTATAAAATTACTTCTTTCTCTAAACGTAATTGAAACATAACTGGGTACTTTCGTTTGTATCACGAGCTTGTGTGAGAAATTCATTTTTAAAGCCGCCAAAACGGCCAAGTGTGGTCTGACGTGACATCTTGACCTCTCTGACTGCAATAAAACGCGGTGGCGCACGTTCACAATAACGGGGATGTCATTTAAGCACAATACAAGAATATTTTCAGCCAAAAATCGGCAGAAAAATAAGAATATAAATTCATCCTAGGCCGGAAAAACAAGATTTTTATTTTTAAAAAAAGTGTACATGAATCAGTGGAAACAGAATGTTCCGCAGCATTACTATCTGCTAGATACACTAGTATAGGCCATTTTTTCCGTTCTACATCACATGACACCTTTTCATGGGCTGTTTACTAAAGGTAGATTGATCTCTGTAAAGAGAATCAGAAGTTCATCTATTTAGACTTATGGGGGATGTGTTGGTTGTAATAAACCATTTTCTAATTCTCACGGCTGGACTGGAGCTAACTTGAAAGGGAGGCTGATGCGGGCAAATCTTTTCAAATGCAAATTAATTTGCCCCCATTAGCCTCCCTTTCATGCTAGATCCAGTTTCACCGTTAGAATACGAAACTGGCCTATTAAAGGACTTTATATACTGGCTGTGGAAGTTACGCTATTGCTTGTTTCATAAATATAATTTCTAGCAATACGTTATACAGGGGCAGATTATGAGATGGACGCCAATACATGGTTTATTCATCATTATTTAAGTTTCAGTTTATGATTAGTGAAAAAGTAACCTTTGATTATCTTTGTTTGATGTTTTTTTTTTTTTTCTTTTTTTGTCCTTTTTTTTATAAAGGGCGTATCAAGAGTCGTCATATGAAAATGCAACGGAAAACACGGTATACTTCTATGATAAGTATTTCCCTCAGTCTGCTTTTTCCTCTCTTATCGTTTTTTACAAAACAAGAGATAATAATTGAATTTTTAAAATTATTTTTTAGCCTTCAGTAGAAATGGGAAATGTTGAATACCAAGTTCGACCCACCTCTCCTAATGACGTGCAAGGCGGTCAATACGCGCCTCTTAATCCTTCTACGCGCTCGTGGGAAATACCTAGAGATCATGTGACCATTGAGAAGATTATTGGAAAAGGCGCTTTTGGTCAAGTTGCCAAGGCGACAGCGAATGGTCTCCGAGGAATGCCTCAGAAAACACTTGTGGCAGTGAAAATGTTGAAAGGTTAAAAGATTAGTCTTTAGACATGATTAAAATAGTGGCTATTTAGTTACAATTGCTGTGATCTTTGCATAAATAGTGAATGTAGCTGAAAATATCCATTGCATAATCGCATCTCGTTTTAAAAGTTGACATGGTTAAATGTGTTTGGCGAGAAGAATTTGTAAAGTCTTTTTTTGGCCTGATGGTTCAAGTTGGCTCCTACGAAAAGTCAATCTTCCAAAACAAGAAAGTTTCTTTTTCGGCCTTTATTATCAGACAAGAAAGCTTATTATGAAGTGATGATGAAGACCTTGAAACCACATCCACATGTTATTAAACTAATAGGCTGCGTAACTCAATCAGGTAAGCTATCGGTAAACATTGTGCAGATGGAAGATAACAATTCATTTGATGAGGCTGAGTATTGCCATAAAAATTCTTCACATCGTATCATTTCAATACCGAAATTAACCAGGAGCCATATTGGATTACCAAAACAAAAGAAAGTATTTGCATAAAAATGGAGTTCAATTCCGGGAGGATTAGTTTGGTACACCATCATGGCCAACATTTCTTTGTTTTGGAACACCAAAATGGCCGCTGTGACGTCATGTGAAGACGCTCTATTGTGCAGATGGAAGATGTACTCCATTGAGTGGAATAAAGCCCTCTGGTATTGCCATGAAATTTTTTCACTTCGTATCATTTTTTCAATAAAATTAGCCTATCTCGTCATTTGCAGAGCCCTTCTTGGTGTTGATCGAGTATGTCCCGTACGGTGATCTCTTGGGTTACCTGAGAAAGAGCCGTGGTTTGCATGACACTTACTACAAAGACCCAGATATCAAACCCCAAACAACTCTGACGTCACAACAGCTTATGAAATTTGCTTGGCAAATCGCTGATGGGATGAAATACCTTTCTTCAAGATCTGTAAGTTGACTTATCCTTTCAGATAATTACAGCTCTAGCGAACTCTATTTGGCCGTAGCAATGAGTGCCATGGCAACTATTTTTCTAATAATGAAACTCTTCTGGTAAAGTGTAGACTGCTCGCAGTCCTTTCTGAGTCGAACCGCCCGCGTTGGTCACGCAAGCGAGCCGAGGGGAGAATGGGATATAGGGATATAGGGACTGCACGATTTTCTGTAACCGACGCGTTCAGAATCTCCCGTTGAACAAGCTCTGTATTCTGACTTCACTGATTTAATGATAGATGACGAGTCGTCCGTTCTAAACAAGAATTTGTCCCGAACATCACACCGTCGAAACTTGCCAAAACACTCCAACATTAAATTAAGCTTAAATACAGTAGTTTTTCTGCGGTTTCCTTTCCGAATAGTTGATTGAATTCGACATGCACATAGATATTCCCACGCCGTTTAGTGTTTATTTGCATTAGCAATAAAAGAGGGATAACTATCTGTCATCACTTTCAATAATTAGAATACGGAGTTTAAGATCTACGACACGACGGTAGCGAAAATGTCATTTCAAATTGCAAGTTCAGGTTTATTAATCTCTTTTGTCATAATAATGTCGGTTTGTCTTACTTCTAAAAACTAGCGCAACTTTCCAGGAACTGAATTGGGAGTTGCGGTGTTGAAGCTACGACAGAAAATTCAAATTCGCTGCCTTGTGTTCACATTCTCCGTAAAACTTGAGAATTGGTCATTTCACGTCGCAGATTTGCCGAAAACTTGAAAGAAATGTACAAAAATGAAAAATTCACGTGCAGAGAGTGCAAAGCTATTGTTTTTGCTCATTAATTATACAAAATTTGTGACGGTTTTGTTGCTGTTACGTCGTAGATCTTAAACTCCCTATTAGCAGATTCTGAACGCGTCGGTTACACGGGGAGTTCGGGAGTCTCCAGGATATCACCCTTGAAACTGGTTGGTCCTGTGCTCAAGCTCAGTGGCCTGCGAAGCGTGCCCTTCTCTGTGCGAGGATGGTTGATATCCAGGGAATGTCCCCATATATTTGTTCCTTGGTTTGGTGATCCCACCAGGAGATGTTTTGCACTCTCATAAAAGACAACCACTTTTCACACTAGATTCTCTCAATTACTGTAATTAATTATTCAGTTTCCAAGCTACAAGCCACCCTGACATCAACGAACTGTACGGTCTACTTACGATTTCCTGTACCGGCGCATAGTTCTGATAGATCAGCTTTTCCCAAGGATCACGTTTGGCAGACTCAAAGAAATTCTACCATTAGTAGCACTATACGAATTTACCTTAAGTAAGTCATTGCTTCCAAGCTGCTTTGACCATCTGTAAAGATGAAAAGAGCCATAGTAGTAGTAAAGTTACAAAGCTTTTAAAGTCTTGCGTCATTGACACCGTTTTCTACCGCAGATCATTCATAGAGATCTTGCCGCTCGTAATGTGCTGGTTGGAGAAAGAGAAACTTGTAAAGTGACAGACTTTGGAATGGCTAGAGATGTGCGCCAAGAAAACATTTATGAAAGAAAGACAAAGGTATACTGAAGAAACACTGAGAGGGCAGAGCACAGACTGCAACGCAAATGGAAACTTGCGTTCCTTCAGAAAATGTAAACAAATTCATAAGCGGGTGGCCTGTGTTTGTAGCTGTCAAACCGTGTGCATGAAATTAAACGAATTGAAAAGCTTGCATGGTAGGTAAACGATGAAATCGCTGCAGAGGGGGGATATTGAAAAAGCCTGATCTTGTTCTACTTAAAGAGTAGCAAGGACTGTAACAAAACCCACAAGGAAAAAGCCCAAAAATACCCGACTTTTTGAGTATGGCACGTTTTTAGTGTCAAAATTCAAAGGTGCATTGGGCAATTCAAACATTCAATTTAGCTATTCAAACCTACAATTCAACAATTCAAACATTCGATTCGGTGATATTCGGAATGTCAGGTATCACATATGAAGTCCCTACAACAACGTTCTGCTCCCGATTTGCATGGGTCTGTTTCTTTGGAGCACATTACCAAAATTTATATCGCTCCCGTGCTAGTGGTATAAATAAAAGAAAATTATGACAATTCTTTAGGCTCCGCCAACATGGCAGCGTTGCTGAAGCAAACAATGGAAGCGTCAAATCCAGGGACAGATTCTTAAAGAAAAGAGGGAAAGTATTAGCAAAGAATGCCAATATGTTTTGTCTTCTTTCAGCATGAAGCCTGTATCTTTATGAATGACGATTAATAGTTTAAATGTTTTCTTTTTCTGCAAACACTAGGGCCGCCTTCCTGTAAAATGGACGGCATACGAAGCTCTCATGTTTAGAACCTACACGACCAAGAGTGATGTGTAAGTTGTCGCACTCACACCATCGCGTCATTTGTACACTCACGCATCTTTTATTTTGATTTACATACGTTTTGATTTTATACTATGTTTCGATTTTATAGCATGGTTTGTCTAAACACCGACACAGTTTAGCAGAAACGTTATCTCGAAAAAAATTCAGAAAGATCTCTAATCCCTTGTAACTTAAACCTCTGGAATAGGACCACCTGTTTTTGCTTGCAGAACCTCACAGAGGTAAATTAATGTTTAAACGAAAAAATATTCTTGATTCTTTTATGAAGAAATGAGTGTACCCTTCAGAATCTCCATAAGAGCAAAATAGACCAAAGACAGGGGTGATAAAGTGATTGATGCTACTGAGCACATTAAATATCTTATTCTTGTTCATTATTTTTATAGATGGAGCTTTGGAGTTCTTCTTTACGAAATTTTTACCATAGGTAAGCCCATCGCATCTACGTAAGTAGATAGTATATCCTAATTTCAGAATGTTTACCTGGCCAAATGTTTGCAAGATGGTATTTTCTTTTAAGGTGGTTCACCATACCCTCGGATGGATGGCAGAAAAGTCGCAAATTTGCTTCAAGAAGGATACAGGATGCCCAAACCACAACACGTGGACAATGAATTGTAACTATAACCCTTGTTTTGGAAAGTTTCTGC